>JAPXFY010000013.1:9251227-9261227 GCA_030674185.1 Monoplex corrugatus | reverse complement strand
GATTTTGTGTTTTTCTCTGGTTTTCCTTCTGTATCCATGTATCCCCCCCTCTCTCTCTCTCTCTCTCTCTCTCTCTCTCTCTCTCTCTCCTCTCTCTCTCTCTCTTTCTCCCATTCTCTCTCTCTTACTCTCTCCTTATCTCTCTCTCTTTCTCTCTCTCTTTATGTCTTTGTCTCTCTATGTCCTTCTCTGTCTCTGTCTTTGTTTGCCTCTCTTTCTCTCTGTCTCTGTCTGTCTGTCTGTCTGCCTGCCTCTCTGCCCCTCTGTATTTATCTGTCTGTCTATCTGTCTATATGTCTCTTTCTCTCTGTGTCTTTGTCTCTCTGTCTCTGTCTGTCTGTCTCTGTCTGTCTGTCTGTCTCTCTCCGTTTCTCTCTCTATCTTTGTCTCAGTCTGTCCTTCTCTGTCTCTGTCTGCCTCTCTGTCTGTCTGTCTGTCTGTTTGTCTGTTTGTCTGTCTGTCTGTCTGTGTGTCTGCCTGTCTGTCTGTCTGTCTCTCTCTCTCTCTCTCTCCTCTCTCTCTCTCTCTCTCTCTCTCTCTGCCTCGTTCGTTCGTTCACCATCTCTCCCTCTCTCCCTCAATTTAGAAAGCAACACTCTTGTCATACAATGCTAATAGGCCTTGCTGACCAGGGCTTCGAACCAGTAACAATATCGATTTTTATTGCATCCTGTTTGTTGATTTTAAGAAAGCTTTTGATGTCATTGGTCTTGACATTTTGCTAAAAAGTAGCCACATACAGCCTATGGACAAGTACATACAAACAAATCATTAATTCCTGTCTCCACAATAGACACCAACTAGTTATCGTTAACTCATCTATCATCTACACTTAACACTATAAAACACAGAATACCTCATGGGTTTGTTCATGGCCCATTACTTTTTTCGTTATACATTAATGACCTTCTTCTGCCCATAAATGTTGATTATAATCTCTTTACATATGAATAACAATGCATATGAATCACTCTGATGCAATGCAACTTTCTAAATTATTACAAAACAACGTTTATGATCGGATTGAATGGACATAACTAAATTATGTGTCACTTCACCGACAAAAATAAGAATGTGCGTTTATAACAAGACAGAAAAGTCAAAAATTATCTTTCTCAATTTGTGTAATTAAATTTTGTTGAAGAAATTGATTTTTACAACACTGTAAGCGTAGGAATATATGACAATCATCCTTGATATAATATTAAAAGCATGTTTTGTAAGACTCATCATCATCATCAGGTGCCCTGCCGCATGGCGTTGGTGATCATGGACTTCCATCTGTCTCTATCTCTTGTTGCCCCAAGCATCTCTTCCACCCTCCTCGTCCCCAGCCACTCTGCAAGTCCGTCCAGCATTTTCTCCCTGGGTCTACCCGGTGCTCTCTTTCCTTCCAGCTTTCGCGTCGTGACCAGGTGCTCCAGATCCTCCTTCCTCATAAAATGGCCTATAAATGTTGCCTGCCTTTTCCTAATCTTCCTTATGAGTGATCTACTTGTGTCTGCCTCCATCACGACTGTCTCGTTTGTTTTCTTTGCTGTATGTACATGGAACTCTCAACATTCTTCTTAGAAACCACGTCTCGGCTGCCTCAATCTTGTTCTGGCTTATCTTGTTGACTGTCCATGCCTCGCATCCGTACAACAGTATTGGTTCTATATAACATTCAAGAACTCATTTCCTGATGTTAATTGACAGGCATTTGTTGGTAAGAATGTTTGTCATCTTCTTGAATGCTGTTTTTGCTTGGCCGATACTGCCGGCCATTTCTGATGTGCATTTGCCGTCTGATGAAATGATCGTTCCCAGGTATTTGAATTTAGACTATTTTGTAAGACTAGTTCAATAAAACTATTTCAATGTTCAAAAATACAGTAAATCCTTGAACCCTAACTCAAGAAAGAAAAACAAAAACATATTTCCACACATATATCATTCATCAAACGACTACGGTGTTCTCTTCGGGATTTAGCCAGTGGTAATGTTCTCATGCCTCTGATTAGTCACCATACACGAGCTTAAAAACTCATTCTCTTGAAAACCACTCGTACGATAGACATCAACTATAATGAAATAAATGTGTACCATCTCTCTGTCTGTATCTCTGTCTGTCTCTGTCTCTGTCTGTCTCTGTCTCAGTCTCTGTCTCTCTCTGTCTCTCTGTCTCTGTCTCTGTCTCTGTCTCTGTCTCTGTCTCTCTCTCTCTCGCCCACACACACACACCCACATACACATACAGAAACACACACACACACACACACACACACACACACACACACACACCATGCACGCACGCACACATGAGAGACAGACAGACACACACACACGCAAACACACACACTCACACACATACACACACACGCCAAGATGGCGGCTTTTTAACTGAACGACATCGGAGAGGAATCAACTGGGCTGAAAATGACCCGTTCGAAACGTACCCTCACCAAAGAGAAAACGAAGAACACCGCTACCAAAAAAGACAACACCAAAACAGAGTCACCGTCATCTTTCAACACCCCAGATGACGGCAATAATTCAAACAACGCCAGCTCCACTCAGACAGGTTTGCCGTCCACATGTCAGCCACCAGTTCTACAACCGTCAGTAACATCTTGTGGCTGTCACTGTCAAGAGGCGGTAAGGCAAATAGACATTCTTAAAAATACAATCTATCAGATGTCTATCCAAATCAGCAGCCTTACAGACAAGCTTCAATCTGACAGAAAACTTCTGCATGAAAACAACAAAGCATTACAAGAGCTGCGCGAAATCAAAAAGTGCGCAATACTTACAACCTCCACAGCGTGCCAGACTGACTCCGCAGTCCACAGTGATTATACCACCACATCACCGATGGACAAATTTTCATCTTATGCGGAATGCGCCGCTCAACCAGCCAAAACAACATTTCGCACAAACACCGATTTTCGACAGAAAAATGTCAGGCACCAATCTGACGTCTCTACCAAAACTAAACGTGACGTCAAAACTGCTGTTCCAACACATCCTAGATCTAAGTCCAATGTTCTCCCACGAGTCCTCATTATTCATGACTCTATTGTAAATAAAGTGGATGGAAAAAGATTAGGATCGTCCTACGGTTTCCAGGTGGCCACGAGGAAGATACATACCATCGACGAGTGTAAGAGAGCTATTGAAAAATCTAAAGAAGAGCTGACACCTGAACCTGACTGCGTTGTTTTACACGTGGGGATAGCAGATCTGAAAACGAAGGAGCCAAAAGTATGTAGTACAAATCTAGACGACTGTGTAAAATCTGTTAACACCCAATTTCCAAAAGCCAAGATAGTGTTAAGTCAGGTTGCTCCTGTAAGAAACAAGCACCTAAACGTGAAAAGGGAGCTGCTTAATGTCCTAACCAAAGAGAGAGTCCTCAACGCAGCAAATGTCAACTACATCAGCCACGATAACCTGCAAACAAGTCACTACACTCAAGTCAGCCAGGACGACGTACATCCGACCACCAGAGGGGCGAGCGTTCTGGCCAGAAATATAGGGAGGCATATCCATCAGCTTTTCTGGGAAAAACCGAGGAGGAGATCAACCCATCAACACCATCAATCAAGACCTGGCTTTCACCCTCAGTTTTTCTTCCCTCCCTGGTCATTTTAGATTCAGCCCAGATTCAGTTCCTCTCTGTTCAGTACTCAACTATATTGTTTTAATTCCTTATATACTTATTTGCTTACTTATGATAAATTTTACTTGAACGTTAGATTAATTGATTATCTAATCATCTAAATGTGGGATACTACTCCAAGCTTATTCAACCGTTCATCATGAAAAAGTGTGTAGTCAGTGACATCAACATTGTTCAGTGGAACACACGTTCCATTGTTAGAAACATTTCCTATTTGAGTAACTACCTATCTTCTAGAAACATCCAAGTCTTGCTTCTACAATCGCTGAATACAACCAAAACAAATGTACCTAAAATATCGGGGTTTTATTATCCACCAGTATATGACTCTATCAATGACGGTGGCCGAATACAAACAGCTATATATGTTCGTGAAGGACTGAACTACTGCGAAAGGTCATCGCCAGTACCAAAATCGTCCTCATCTATTTCTTCATGTGCAATCATTATAAAATGTTCATCATCATTAGTTTTGAATTTGGCCTCTGTCTATCTACCAAGAGGTCCCGATTCTGTGAATACTGAGTGGTTGAAACATTTTCATGACCAACGTGACAAGTGGATAGTTGGTGGTGATTTTAATGCACATGCCCCATTTTGGGACAAGGATTGTAAAAACATAACTAGCAACAGGTTGATTGAAAATATTATAGATTCCAATTTATACTTACTAAACAACGGACACGTTACCTGTGTCCCTGATATACCAACCCACAGACCCACAGCTATAGACCTTACCTTAATCTCACCATCGCTAGCACCAAATGCCACATGGCAAACAGAGGATGACTTGTTGGGATCAGATCACATCCCCATACTTCTTACCCTTAACCTCATCACTGAGTTTGATGCAATACCACAAGATAGTTTACCCAAGTTTAACTATAAATACGCAGATTGGGCCAGTTTTAAAGCTTTCCTACGAAATACAAGAACAGATCTATCTGAAACAACGACCTTAAACGATATGTACGCAGATTTCTGTAAGTCACTCTTAAGGGCTGCAAAAATTTCAATCCCAGAACTTAAAGCGTCAAAAACAGGAAAACATCATGGAAAAGTCTGGTGGAATAAAGATTGTGAAAAGGCAGTCAACGAAAAGAAAGAAAAATACAAACAATATATAGCTAATAGGTCACCTGAAAATCATACGGCAATGAAAAGTGCGAACATAAACTGTAACAGAGTCATAGAACAAGCTAAAGAACAATATTGGACATCTTTTTGTACATGTGAAGTAAGTGACCATAAAGATATGCAAAAGATTTGGGAAAAACTGAAAACAATGAAAAATGGGATCATGTTGCCATCAATTCCAGTAAAGCTAGAAAACAACCCTTTACCTAGCTCACAGGAGAAAGCAGAAGCTTTTGCAGACATGTTTGCTGAGGTCTGTCGAGTAGAAGGACTTCCTGCCTCTAGTAGAAATTATAGGGTACAGGAAGAAAAGATCGACGCATACAAGGATCATGTCCCAGATAATACGCACTACGTAAATGCACCAATCACGCTCCAAGAATTAAAAGATGCCATTAAATCAATTCCAAATAAAAAGACATCAGTAGGATTTGATGCAATTTCCAATGAGATGTTGAAAAATTTACCAGAAAATTTTTTAATCTTGCTACATAATATGTTTAAAAAATGCTGGAATAGCGGCAAACTGCCCGACTATTGGAAACAATCAATAGTGGTTCCTGTACTAAAAGCAGGTACATGCAATATTGACTTGAAAAACTATAGGCCAATTGCATTAACATCACACGTATGTAAACTTATGGAGAAAATAATTTTAAAGAGATTGATGTACTACTGTGAAAAGAACAACATATTACCAGTGAATCAGGCAGGGTTTAGAAAAGGCAGGTCACCAGTGGAACTCCTAACAAAGCTAACCACTAATATCAAACAACAATTTGCCAGACGCCAATGTGTTTTAGCTACATTCTTTGATATAACTAAAGCATACGACCAAGTATGGCACTCCCGATTATTATTCAAATTGAAAAGTATTGGGCTGACAGGTCACATTTTTGATTATGTCAAATGCTTCTTAGAAGACCGCGTAATTCAAACGAGGATCCGAAAATGTGTATTCTTCAAAACGATTTCTTCAAATGGGTATCCCTCAGGGATCCGTTATTGCTCCCCTTCTCTTCATGATATTATTGCATGACTTACCCAGTAAAATTTCTAAACATGTAACTTTAGCTCAATATGCTGATGATTTATGCATGTGGATGCAGGTCAATATGAAAAGAAAAACTCCTTTGCGCTGTCTTAATTATACGCGTAAATGTTATCAATTAGAACTCGATAAAATAGCACGATATATGGTAGAAAATGGACTACATCTATCCGTGGAAAAAACAAAGATAGTTTTGTTTAACAGTGGAGCTAACCCAGCAAATGTTCCCACGTTCAAACTGGGAGATACTCTTCTTCAGTATAATGAGTCGATTAAATTCTTAGGAGTTTTCCTTACAGCCAAATTATCTTGGAATCAGCATATTGAATACTTATTAACAAAAGCTCAAAAAAGTTTAAATTTCTTGAAAATAGTTCGCAAACAGATATGGGGACAAGATGCATCAACACTTGTTCATCTCTGTAAATCGCTTATTACATCTAAATTAACCTATGCCCAAGAAATATTCTTCAGCGCACCAAAACGCTTACTCACAAAACTGCAGAGCATAGATTGTAAAGGTTTCAAACTTGCGCTGGGTCTTCCAATGCATGCCTGTTGCCATCGTACATACAATGCAATCAAATTGTTGCCACTTGATGAACAAAGGAAAGTCGCTTCTACTAAATTTCTGTTAAGAAACACTACCATAGAAAACAGCATCAAAACAGAGACAAAAGTAAGATCAGACACCGACTTTCCAAAAAGAGCTAAATCAATATCCTCACAGGTCACGCTTGCAACATTTACAGCTGATGTTATGAAAGGCTCTGGAATTGATTTAGACACAGGTCCTGTAACTTTAAGACCTTCGTTTTCACCAGTACCCAGTTGGGAACTTCAAAGAGCACGATTTGACATACACCACACTGACTTAAAAAAAGAAGATAATATCAATTTACTGGCATGTCACGTTAAATGTCATATAGAAGACTTTTATTCCGATCACTTGAAAGTTTACACTGATGGTTCAATAATTGAAAGACAAGCAGGTTCAGCGTTTTTAATACCTGCTCTCAAAATTGAGAAATCTTTCTATATAGGACTTTATAAATCTATCTTTACTGCAGAACTCTTTGCAATCTTAATGGCTTTGAATTGTATGATAAATCTTCCTAGGACAATTCCCCAGATACTTTTTTGCGTTGATTCAAAATCTGTACTTCAAGCTCTTGAATTATCAAAATTACAAACAAGATCTGAAATGATATTGGAAATTACTCACTTGATTAATAGTTTATCCTTAAGAGGCACTGATATTACTTTCTGCTGGATACCATCTCATAGTTCTTTTCATTACAATGATATGGTTGATAGGGCTGCCAAACGGGGGGCAAAGAGCTCACCAGATTCAAATCATATACAACTTTCCCTCTCATTGCATGAGTGTTATACCTTAGTGGACGCCTACGTATGGAAGCAGTTTCAAGATAAACAGAAAAAGTATGAAAAATGTTACATGAATTTTGAAATTAGCAAAACACCTAAGCGGTTCCTTGCCAGCAGAAGTATACAATCCCTTATGTATAGGTGGAAACTTGATGCATTCAAAACAAAATACACCAGGAATGTAGTGTGCCTGTGTGGAAAGAAGATAACACATAGTCATATTCTTTCATGCGTTCGGGTAAAACAACATATACCTACATTATCAACGAAGACAGTTTCTGACATATTTGCCTCACCATCCTTAACATATGAATTTTTTGTTAGCCTGTCAAAAAGTCCGATAGCGAAATATATTTAACGTGCCGTTACTTCTCATGTTCAGTGTTATGGTTAGCTAATTTTACTGTTTCAATCGTTAATTATGATAACGTCATTTGTGAATTTTTCTTTCTTGTCTTGTTTTTCTGGTTCATTTTTTTTTCCTGAAGATTAACCTTTTGCAAGTTTGTTTGTTGTTGGTTTTTTTTGTTTGTTTGTTTTTTTTGGTTTTTTTTGGTCTAAAATCACTTTAGTGAATAGACATTAAATCAAAGACCACCACCACACACACACCAAACAAACACACACACACACACAATATCCCTTGGTTGTTGTTGTTGTTATCATTGTCGTTGTTTTTCACATTTTCTCTGTAAATGTAAAATAACAACAAAATACTGTTCAGGACACGAGCATAAAATATAAAAAAGAAAGAAAAAAACATCAACACTAACGTGCACTCTGGAACATTACAGCTATAAACTAATGTGCCGCAAAACTCGCCTAACGTTTAAAATCTCATCAATCGATAACACCAGAACACACAAGCGGCTGGGCTTTTTCTTGTACTCTTGTGTTTGAGTTTTATTTCTTGGTAAGCCCCCCCACAAACAACCCAGACCAGACAATCGCTGGGCAAAATCCATCAAGTAAGGAACCGGTGAAGCGAAAGAATTAGTCATTGAAGAACGTCATCGCCCTTCTGAAAGAACAGACACATCAAAGAAACCCCTTCGGTTTTTTTGTTTGTTTTTTTTGTGTTTTTTTTTCATTTTTTTCTTTTTTGTTTGTTTGCTTTGTTTTTGTTTCTTTTATGGGCGCGGACAAAGTCACTTCATTTTGGACCAATTTCCGGTCCCCTTGTTTGTATTTAGGGGACTATTTTTGGAGGCATCCAAATCCGTGGTTGGCGCCTTCTGGTTCAGACTTTTTTTCGAGAATAATTTTTGAAAAGGTTCTTGCACTTTCTCACTCCTTTTTAAAAAAACAACATTTCATAGGATCTGAAATGTAATTCTGTTCTTAGCCTGGTTTTGGATCCCTAAATATCTGTAGAGTATTTCATATGGAGGCGAGTCTTTGACTCAAAATATTCAGACTTAGAAAGACTGGCCTGGAAAAGAAACAAACAGTAATCAACTGACAGTTTTGTGGTACAGTCTCTCTAGGTATCGTACAGATGAGGCATGCTCATTCACCCTCATACAGACGCTTGTAACCCTAAGATAAGACCATATACCTATGAGGAAGGGTTTTTGGAGCACCTGGTCACAACGGGGAAGCTAGAGGGAAAGAGAGCACCAGGTAGACCCAGGAAGAGAATGCTGGATGGACTTGCAGAGTGGCTGGGGATGAGGAGGTGGGGGAGATGCTGGGGGCAACAAGAGATAGAGATGGTTGGAAGTCCATGGTCGCCAACGCCATGCGGCAGGGCACCTGATGATGATGACCTAGCGAAAACAAAATGACTCTCTGAGAGTGAAAACAGAGAGAGAGAGAGAGAGAGAGAGAGAGAGAGAGAGAGAGAGTAGAGAGAGAGAGAGAGAGAAACACACACACACACACACACACACACACACACACACACACACACACACACACACACACACACACACACACATATATATATATACACTCACACACACGCGCACACACACACACACCAAACAAAAAACACCCAATATACTCTGGTTTTGTTGTTGTTGTTTTTATACGTTCTCTGTAAATGTGAAATACAACAAAATACTGTTCAGAACACAAGTATAAAATAAAAAGAGCAACACCAATGTGCACTCTGGAACATTACAGCTAGAAACTAATATGCCGCAAAACTCGCCTAACGTTTAAAATCTCATCAATCGATAACACCAGAACAGACAAGCAGCTCGGCTTTTTTCTTGTGCTCTTGTGTTTGAGTTTTATTTCTTGGTAAGCCCCCCACAAACAACCCAGACCAGACAATCGCTGGGCAAAAGTCATCAAGTGAGGAACCGGTGAAGCGAAAGAATTAGTCATTGAAGGACGTCATCACTCTCCTGAAACAACAGACACATCAAAGAAACTCCTTCGTTTTTTTTTTCATATTTTTTTCGTTTTTTTTTCTTTTTTCTTTTTTTGTTTGTTTCCTTTGTTTTTGTTTCTTTTATGGGTGCGGACAAAGTCACTTCATTTCGGACCGATTTCCGGTCCTCCCTTTTGTGTTTAGGGGACTATTTTTGGAGGCATCCAAATCCGTGGTTGGCGCCTTCCGGTTCAGACTTTTTTTCGTGATTAATTTTTGAAAAGGTTCTTGCACTTTCTCACCCCTTTTTAAAAAAAAATATTTCATTGGATCTAAATATAATTCTGTTCTTAGCCTGGTTTTCGATCCCTAAATATCTGTAGAGTATTTCATATGGAGGCGAGTCTTTGACTCAAAATATTCAGACTTAGAAAGACTGGCC
>JAPXFY010000013.1:9233727-9243727 GCA_030674185.1 Monoplex corrugatus | reverse complement strand
TGGATAGGGTAGGGAATCAAAGGGTTAAGATTTTGCTTTGCTTGCATGGCTGGCATTGCATGATGCTGGTGGACCGGGTTCGGGAGTCACAGGGTTAATAATCATGCGTGTGTCTACTTTAATTGCAGGACAGTCAGTGACCGGTCCATTGAACGCTGTTCCGTTGGATAAATACTCTCCCTCTCTGAGGGATGTCGGGATGAACAGCACGTGCATAGCGCGCACTGCGATTGTTTTTCTTATGGGATTGTGAGGGGAGGTTATTTCGTTCATGTTTTCAGCTGAATTTTATGTAAATATTACGCGCATGCCCTGGGTTTCTTTCAGTATAGATAGTATCCCCACCTTCTCCTTTTTCTTGTCACTCTCTCTGTTTCAGCCCTTTTCGTTTGCATTCTGTCATTTCTTCCTATCACTTTCTTTCTGCCTTTGCTGTGCTGGTCCATTTATGTGTATGTGTACGATAATGTCTTACGTACTTTCTCTTAGGATAAATAACTGGGTGCATGTGTTAAGTAAATTTTTAACTCTAGGGAAATGAGATATGCGGAAACAATTAGATCATCTGGGCCTGTGATTGTATATATCTTAGTGACCTTAGTTATGTTTGGGTTGTGGTCAGGTGCGTTTTTTTCAAATCCCCTGTATGATAAATTGAACGAAGTGGTCAGCACCAGGGACATGTCCTTAAACTATGTGCGCGAATGCATTGATATGTGTATTTTTTTTCTTTTCTTTTTTTTTTCCTGTTTAAGTGTTGTGTATTTTTGAAATGGTTATAGCCCTGACATTGTTCTACGCAGTTAGTTGGCTTTTAAACAAAAATAAGTATAAGTAACAATAACGTTATCATTAATGCAGAATGGTTCAGGCATATGCCTGCCAATAACTACGGGCGTAAACTCGATGCAGCAGGGCTCGTTTATGGATGAAGCTTCATTTTTTCTCCTCAGTTTGCCCGGGAAATGGAACTGAACGCCTAGTCCTTCGGAAGGAGGCGAAAGTCAGACCCGTGTGCCTTCTAACCTGTGCACGTCAAAGATCTCATGGCATTTGAAAATTGTGAAAAGCAGTTTTCATTTGGCTGTCCTGGTATAAAACAATCGAGAGATAGGTTGCTTCCCCCATTGGGTTGCCGGCTCTTTCAGTATGAATAGTATCCACACCTTCTGAAAATTCTGTGCTAGAAATTTCCTCTTTTTGTTACTCTCTTTGTTTCTGCCTTGTTGCCTTGCTTTCTGTCATTTCTATTTATTTTCTGCCTTAATGGTCCATTCACCTGTATTTTCTTTTTTTGATAAAGTCTTGCGTACTTTTTCTTCGGATTGATAATTGGGTACATGTATCAAGTGCATTTTTGTCTCAAAGGAGGTGAGATATGCGGAAGCAATCTTAGGTAATTTATGCCTGTTTTTATATATGTTTTGGTGTCCATATGTATGCTTACATTTGTATTCAGGTGTGTTTTTTAAATCTCCCCTGTGCGATAAATCGGACGGAATGGTCCTACGCCGGGGGCATGTCCTTAGATTATGTGCGCGAATGCATTGATAGGTGTACTTTTTTTTTCCTGTTGAAGTTTTGTCTTTTGAAGCGGTTACAGCTCTGATATAGCTCTGCACAGTCGGCTGGTCTTTAAACAACAATAAAAGTAAAAGATAGGTTGCTTTCCAAGTTTCTCCTCCTAAATGCCAGTTAGCCTTCTGGCCTTTCTAAAGTATTGGTAAAAAACGAATGGCACTGCATTGCATCGACGTGCTGTCAAAAGGGAGAGCATCCCGCGTTTCATGTTATAATTCGCTGTGACAAAGAAATGAATATGAAACAGGATGATAAAGAACGATACCAAGAGGAAAACAAACCACACTAACATGCTTTTTGCAACTTTCCTTCTTAAGTTCCACATTTACATACAATGTGATCCTTTTCTTAAGTACCTGTGTCTGTGGATCTACGATTATAAGTACTTTTCTAAAGATGCAGAATTCCGTGTAAGACTACATTGATTACTCTGAAGACTTGGGCACCACACTCAATCCTAAATAATGTACATATGTGACCTCCCACCACGAAATCAGTCTTAACTCGCAGTCAGTCGAACAGCAATAGGAGCTAAAAAGGTGACTGAGGGTCTATCTGGGGTGTTTTGACTTTTTCTCAAAATTGATTTCTGTAGACTATAATCTATCCCCCACAGAAATGTTTTTCTTGAAAAAATATCATTAAACAATTTAAAATGGTATTTAAATGCACTGATCGCAGCATAAAGAACCCAATTTCCAACCAAAATTACCTATTTTTGTCTCTTATTATGAACCGTAACCTGTGCAGTAACCACACATGTGATGTACTGACAAAAAGCTCTTTGGTGCACCTTTCAGATAATGACAGCGAAAATTAGAAACAAACTGGATCAAAGCCACCAAATAAAGAAATTTAAGGAAAATGTGTAGTCTAGCACACAAAAACTTTAGAGGCTGTTTTCTCAAAATGGCCGTCATACAACTTTAAACATACATAAATTCTACATTTTTTAGAGTACAAGCTTGATTCAAGTACCAAAATAATCAGCAGAACGTACACTTTCCAGTGATATGTATATCTTAAAATGCTCAAAATGCTAGTCTGATTCAAGTACCAAAGTAATCAGCAGAATGTACACTTTCCAGTGATATGTATATCTTAAAATGCTCAAAATGCTAGTCTGATTCAAGTACCAAAGTAATCAGCAGAATGCACACTTTCCAGTGATATGTATATCTTAAAATGCTCAAAATGCTAGTTAAAGACTGATTTATGGTGGGAGGTCACATATATTTACTTACAGTTGCTCTTCAGGCAGTTTGGTTAAGAAAACCCCAAATATCATGAAATATAGCATTCTGCTATAGATCAGTCTGGTGACAACCTGAAATCTATTCAACAATTACATGTCAAATGACATACAATTTGATACGCAGACAATGGTGGTGATAGTGAGACCACAGGGTAAAATCATCCCTGCTGTTCTTTGGTGGAAGTGAGTGAGTGGTGAGTGAGTGAGTGAGTGAGTGAGTGAGTGAGTGAGTTGGTTGCTTGCTTGCGTGGGTGGGTGGAGGGGTGGATGGCTAATTGTCTGGTTGGTTAGTCGGTCGAATGGTTAGTTAATCTGTTAGTTAGTCAGTCAGGCAGTCAACTATTTACTTACTCACTCACCTACTCACTCATTTACTTAGCTAGTTAGTAAGCTAATGGTTAGTTAGCTAGATAATTCGTTAGCTTTTTGGTTTGTTTGATTGTTTGTTTTTTTGGTTGGTTGGTTGGTTGGTTGATTAATTAATTATTACTTAGTTACTTAGTTAGTTAGTTAGCTAGTTAGTTAGTTAGTTAGTTAGTTAGTTAGTTAGTTAGTTAGTTAGTTAGTTAGTTCTTTTCGTTTGTTCTGTTCGGTTGTTCGTTCGTTCATTTTTTCGTTCATTCGATGGTTAGTTCTAAAAATGTGACTTTGAACACAGGCCTACTAAAGCTGGAAGTCCCACCCCACCCCCACCCCCTCTTTTTTGTACATAATAAGGTAGTCTTTGTTGGTTGCATACGTACATCTGGTGCGTAAGTCCGCTTTGATTTCAATGTCAAGATTCGGCGTCATACGAATACTGTATTCGTCTCCTTCTTCTTCTTCATCTCATTCTTCTCTTCTTCTTCTTCTTTCTTCTTCTTCTTCTTCTTCTTCTTCTTCTTCTTCTTCTTCTTCTTCTTCTTCTTCTTCTTCTTCTTCTTCTTTCTTCTTCTTCTTCTTCTTCTTCTTCTTCTTCTTCTTCTTCTTCTTCTTCTTCTTCTTCTTTCTTCTTCTTCTTCTTTTCTTTCTTCTTCTTCTTCTTTTTCTTCTTTTCTTCTTTTTCTTCTTCTTCTTCTTCTTCTTCTTCTTCTTTCTTCTTTCTTCTTCTTCTTCTTCTTCTTCTTCTTCTTCTTCTTCTTCTTCTTCTTTCTTCTTCTTCTTCTTCTTCTTCTTCTTCTTCTTCTTCTTCTTCTTCTTCTTCTTCTTCTTCTTCTTCTTCTTCTTCTTTTCTTCTTCTTCTTCTTCTTCTTCTTCTTCTTTTCTCTTCTTCTTCTTCTTCTTCTTTCTTCTTCTTCTTTTTTTTCTTCTTTTTCTTTCTTTTTTGTTGCAATTTGTCAATATCTAACAGCAACACCACCACGGCAACAAAAGTCAACCAGATGACTAGCAAAGAAAGCGACCATGGATCCAACCAGTTCCCCACAGAAAGGGACTGGCAGTTAATCATGCGTGTGGTCACTTTAATTGCAAGGCGGCCAGTCACTGGTCATTGGGCGCTGTGCCCCATCACACACGACACTCTCTCCCTCTCTCCACTGATGCTGGGGACGTATCGCACGTGCACAGTGAACTGAGCTAAGCCTTCTTGGGTCTGTCTGCTTTGCTTTGAACGCTTTGGTTGTATCGTCTTTGTGGAGGTTATTCCGTTCAAAATGATTCAACAATGAAACATTAAAAAAGAAAAAAAAAAAAAGAAAAAAAGATGACGCTGATTTGGAGAGCTCTCTCTGTCTCTGACTTTGTTTCTGTGTGTCTGTGTGTCTGTGTCTCTCTCTCTCTCGCTGTATGTCTCTGCCTCTGTTTCTTTGTCTCTGTCTCTATGTCTGTCCTGTTTATCTTTCATTGTCTCTGTCTCAATGTCTCTGTCTGTTTCTCTGTGTCTGCCTCTGTCTCCTTCTGGCTCTCTCCCTGCCTCTTTCCTTCTGTCTCTGTCTGTCTGTCTGTCTGTCTGTCTCTCTCTCTCTTCTCTCTCTCTCTTTTCCCCCTCCTCTCTCTCTCTCTCTCTCTCTCTCTCAGTTAACAAAATAACAATGGCAATTTAAAATCCGTTTACTCGCTTCATAAGCATCATATACAAGTTAAAGTACAATTACGTTCATTGTCTTTTTCTCCTTCTTCATTTCTTCTTAGCAATGACGTGGCGAATGTGTCTGTCTAGGATACAAGAGGTCCCAGGTTTGATTCCAGTTGGAGAGAACGTTTGTCTCTGTTGTTTTTCCCTCTGCTAGAGAGGTTCTCTGGAAATTGTTTGATAAGACAAAAGGAACCCATAATTCATACAGTCAATATGTCATGGCAAATCAGACATAACATTGAACAAGCAAACAAATACATAAATAGAAATTGAAAAGAGCAAACAGACCAAGCATTGAATCCATTAGTTAGTAGAGCTTTAGTACTACTAAATAATGGTATTCAATGCTTGGTCTATTAGTAGAACTTTAGTGCTCAGCCAGCACGTAAGGTTTATGTACAACGACTTAGCATAATCTGTCTCTAATTTGTGGTGTATATGGAATCATTCGAGCACTGCAGTGCCAACTGAAAGTTATGCTACTGTTATTTTTGTTTTAGGCCCAACCGACTGCGTACAGTCATATCAGGGCTATGACCATTTCAATACACACTCAGTACTTTAATAGGAAAAAAAATGAGGAGTTGTCCTTGGAGTTAACCACTCCGTCCAAATTACCACACATGAGATTTAAAAAAAAATACATACCTGAATGAAAATTTAACTATAAGTCAGGACACAGTAGCATATGTAAAAACGGGCCTAATTCATCTAAAAATTCCTTTCGCATATCTAATTTTCTTAGAGACAAAAATGTTATTCTAACTGAAAGTGAAATGGAAACTTTTTTTTTTTTCCTTTTCTTTCAGCAATAGTATGTGATGATTTTGATGATGATGATGATGATGATGATGATGATGATGATGATGATGATGATGGTGGTGGTGGTGGTGGTAATAAATACAATGACGAAAAAGATAAGGAAGACTGAATTCACGATAAAACATTAACGACACTACGTCAAACAGGGAACGAAACCCTCCCAACAATATGTGAAAAAAAAGACAGACAGTGAAAGACAGACAGACAGACAGACAGAGACAGAGACAGAGACAGAGACAGAGACAGAGACAGATAGACAGAGACAGACAGATACAGAGACAGAGACAGACAGATACAGAGAGAGAGAGAGAGAGAGAGACAGACAGACAGACAGACAGACAAAGACATGCATAGACAGACAGGCAGACAGAGACAGACAGACAGACAGACAGACAGACAGACAGAGAGAAATCAGTAGTTCCGAACAGTACCCCTATTCAGGAAGACAGTGGAGGGAACAGGGACTGATGGTGAACACGGCGGAGAAATGATTACGCGTTTGGTCGGACCTCCCGCCGCCATTTGATTAGCTTGCGTGACACAGGAAGTGGAAGCACGGACAGGGGAGGTAATCTGCATATCGGGGATTATCTCCCTGTTTGTCTCAGACAGAGGGGGAGACAACTTTTTACCGGGACGTGGTGTACCCACGATAATGACGGACGCACGAATTGTTTTTAGGTTAAGCTGAAAGTGCACAGACGAGGGTATTTGTACTGTGTTCTTGGTGTTGGTTGGGGAGAAACACAGCTACTCTGGTTAAATTAAAGATTGGGAATGTCATCTAATGCTGATGGATGGATGTTCTTGACTGGTGACTCATCACGTCAGGGAAAGACAGTGTCTTGATGAATCATCGCAGCATTTGACTAAAGAAGAGGAAACGGCTTTTGTTGTGTCTGTAGGTAAAGAACGATTGTAATTATCAGTCAGTTAGTCAGATATCAGCTGTAGGTAAAGAACGATTGTAATCTTCAGTCAGTTAGTCAGATATCAGCCCCTCCACCCCTCCCCGTGGGGATTCCAGGGGCTCATTCAATATAAATAGTATCCACACCTTCTGGGAATTCTGTGCTAAAAATTTCCTCTTTTCTGTCAATCTCTTTGTTTCTGCCTTGTTCCTTTGCTTTCTGTCATTTCTTCTTATCATTTTCTGCCTTGCTGGTTCATTCAGCTGTATGTGTTCAATAAAGTCTCACGTACTTTTTCCTAGGATTGATAACTGGGTACATGTATTAAGTGCATTTTTGGCTCGAGAGAGTGAGCTATGCGGAAGCAATGTTTTGGTGTCCTTAGGTATGCTTAAATTTGTGTTCAGGTGTGTTTTTAAATGCCTTGTGTGATAAATTGGACGGAGTGGTCAACGCCGGGGGCATGCCCTTAGATTATGTGCGCAAATGCATTGATATGTGTACTTAATTTTCTTTTCTTTACTTGTTGAAGTTTTGTATGTTTTGAAGCGGTAATAGCCCTGATATGGCTTTATACAATCGGTTGGACTTTAAACAACAATAACAATTTTTTAAAAAGTCAGCAGAGTAACATCGCCAACATACTATGATGGTTTATAGGCAGGTTTATGGCTTACGTCGTGATCGTTTTGTAATTATTTTCATCAGCTGGTATACCCACAGCTGGTGCATATGGAATTTATTTCAAACGTAGATGCACTATTTTGAGAAAATCAAAACTGAAACCAGCAAATTATGAGAATAGTCATTTGTTTATTTCTTTTGATCTTTTCTTTTTCGGTGCAAGCTATTTGTGACCCGCTCTGACTAAAGGTACAATAAGTCGGGTGAGGCCTTCTGCTGCTGTGGGCTGAAAATTTTGAATAGGGACAAGTCGATTTTGAGTTTTCTGCATTTTCATGCTTTATAACCACTTTTACACCATGTCCTGACACAATTAAGTCAAATTCAATCGATAAGTATCATTTTTTTGTGTGTGTTTTAATGTTTTCTTCTCCTTTCAAAATATTCACAAGTTCCGTAATATTTTGTTGAATAAAGTACGCTTTTCTTAAAGTTATTTTTCTTTTTGTTTTTTTTGGATGGATGGACAATTAAGTAAACAAGGGAAGTATGTAATTTCAGCTGATTTGGTTTATATTCAATGATTGTTGTAAAGAGTTTCTGACAATACCTTTTCAATTTAGGCCTATTCTCTTCAACAGTTTTTTCTCAAAATGGCTGACTTGACCCCTCTCTTCTTTGAAACCCCACAACGTTTTTGGTTTTGTAGCCTGAAATTCAACTTGAGTACCATTTGAAAGCTGAGATTCTAAACTTTATAGTGATACCAAAACCTAAAAATGCCCAAACTGAGACTTATTGTGCCTTTTGTGAGAATGGGTCACATTTTCCCTGTAAATGTGTACACCCGGTTCACGGTATTGCAAAATACAGATTGTTCATCTTGTCCCAGATAGTCTGTTCATCAAAATTCTTCTTTCAAATCAAGCGTTTCATCGTTAGAGTGTACGACTGAATACAATTCCAGGAAATGTCTTTTGCCAGCAGCCAATTTGTCTCTCAGACATGTTTTGAACTGTTTCAGCTCCAGCCCTCCTGATTAGTACCCAACTCACCCCATTCTAGAAATTGTTGTCCCGTCCCTCCTTTACCGTTATGTGACTACACCCGACCCCTGCATTTTCCTGGCACCCCTGGGTAGCAGAATGAGGGTTCTGTCATAGACAGACGCCGGGTCTGGCCTGCTCGTCTGGCACCGTGCGGTCCAATTGGTAATTTTGTTCCCTTCCAGAACAACACTTCATTACGCTGCATTGAGATGAGGTTGAGGCTTCAATGCTCTTTTTTGGGGGTCTAGAGATTGGTCTCTGTGTGTGTGTGTGTGTGTGTGTGTGTGTGTGTGTGTGTGTGTGTGTGTGTGTGAGTCTGTGTGTGCGTGTGTGCGTGTGTGTGTGAGTCTGTGTGTGTCTGTGTGTGTCTGTGTGTGCCTGTGTCTTTTGTGTGTGTGTGTGTGTGTGTGTGTGTGTGTGTGTGTGTGTGTGTGTGTGTGTGTGTGTGTGTGTGTGTGTGTGTGTGTGCGCGCGCGCACACGCGCGTGCTGCGAATACCTTTGTGTGTATGCGTTTGTGTGTGTATGTGTGTTCGTTCGTTCTTTGATTTAACGTCTTTTCACTATGAGTGATATTAGACGGTGTGTGTGTGTGTGTGTGTGTGTGTGTGTGTGTGTGTGTGTGTGTGTGTGTGTGTGTGTGTGTGTGTGTGTGTGTGTGTGTGTGTGTGTGTGTGTGTGTCAGACTATCTATCAGTGCATGTATCTGTACCTCTCTCTCTCTCTTTCTTTCTCTCTCTCTCTCTCTCTCTCTCTCTCTCTTTCTTTCTCTCTTTCTCTCTCTCTCTGGTTGTGGTGTGTGTGTGTGTGTGTGTGTGTGTGTGTGTGTGTGTGTGTGTGTGTGTGTGTGTGTGTGTGTGTGTGTGTGTGTGTGTGTTGGGGAGGTGGTGAAGAGAATGTGTGGAGTGATGGCTAACTTTATGTTATGGCCCTGGAAAAACATAACTATTTTTCGAAAAAATAGAATCCTCAAATTACAACGAAGATTCCTTTGTTGATTTGGGAGTTTGTTTTCTTGGTTTCAAGAGGATCCTTCTGAGGATCACGACGACATAACATGCAAAATATTGTACATTCAAAAAAATATTCGAGAAATTTGGTTTTGATGTACTTTATTGATCGGGGAGAGAGCGAGAGATAGAGATAAATAGATAGTAGATAGATAGATAGAGAGAGAGAGAGAGGAGAGAGAGAGAGAGAGAGAGAGACAGAGACACAGACACAGAGACACAGAGAAACACAGAGAGAGTGTAAGAGAGAGACAGAGAGAGAGACACAGAGAGACAGAGAAAGAGAGACAGAGACAGAGAGACAGAGACAGAGACAGAGAAAGAGAGAGAGAGAGAGAGAGAGAGAGACAGACAGACAGACAGACATATAGAGACAGAGAATCAGAGTGGCAGAGAGACAGAGACAGAGACAGAGAGTGACAGAGACACGGAGACACAGATAAACAGATAAAAGAGTGACAGAGAGACAGAGAGACAGACAAACAGAGAGACAGACAAACAGAGAGACAGACAGAATGAGAGAGAGAGAGAAAGAGAGAGAGAGAGAGAGAGAGAGAGAGAGAAAGACAGAGACAGAGACAGAGACAGAGATAGAGACAGAGACAGACATAGATATAGAAACTAGATAGGAGATAGAGATGGAGAAGGAAACACACAGACAAGAAAGGATGGGGCAACAAATATGTTTTCTTC
>JAPXFY010000013.1:9196227-9228727 GCA_030674185.1 Monoplex corrugatus | reverse complement strand
CATATTTAAACACGGCTTTGGTCATATCCATATTTTTATACACGGCTTTGGCCATATCCATATTAAACTCCGCTTTGGCCACATCCATATTATTTAAACACGGCTTTGGCCATATCCATGTTTAAACACGGCCTTGGCCATATCCATATTTAAACACGGCTTTGGCGTTATCCATATTTAAACACGGCTTTGGCCACATCCATATTTAAACACAGCTTTGGCCATATCCATATTTGAACACGGCTTTGGCCATATCCATATTTAAACACGGCTTTGGTCATATCCATATTTAAACACGGCTTCGGCCATATCCATATTTAAACACGGCTTTGGCCATATCCATATTTAAACACGGCTTTGGTCATATCCATATTTAAACACGGCTTTGGCCATATCCATATTTACACACGGCTTTGACCATATCCATATTTAAACACGGCTTTGGTCATATCCATAAATTATTTAAACACGGCTTTGGCCATGTCCATATTAAACTCGGCTTTGGCCATATCCATATTTAAACACGGCTTTGGTCATATCCATATTTTTATACACGGCTTTGGCCATATCCATATTAAACTCCGCTTTGGCCACATCCATATTATTTAAAACACGGCTTTGGCCATATACATGTTTAAACACGGCCTTGGCCATATCCATATTTAAACACGGCTTTGGCGTTATCCATATTTAAACACGGCTTTGGCCACATCCATATTTAAACACAGCTTTGGCCATATCCATATTTGAACACGGCTTTGGCCATATCCATATTTAAACACGGCTTTGGCGTTATCCATATTTAAACACGGCTTTGGCCATATCCATATTTGAACACGGCTTCGGCCATATCCATATTTAAACACGGCTTTGGCCATTTCCATATTTAAACACGGCTTTGGTCATATCCATATTTAAACACGGCTTTGGTCATATCCATATTTAAACACGGCTTTAGCCATATCCATATTTAAACACGGCTTTAGCCATATCCATGTTTAAACACGGCCTTGGCCATATCCATATTTAAACACGGCTTTGGCCATATCCATATTTGAATACGCATCTACGGAAAAGGGTGGCGCTTAACCGTGGCGAGGTTTTCTCCCCGGAAAATGCAGCCCACATTTCACATGTTAAGCGCATTGTGGCAACAAAGTCATAAATGCAAAACAGGAATTGCATCAAGAATTTGGCAGTAAGAATAAAGAAAGAAACAAACAAACAAACATGCAAACAAACAAACGAACGAACTAACAAGCAGACAGACAGACAGACAAACAAACAAACAAATAAACAAACAAACAAACAAAAACAAAGCATGAATGAATTTAGTGTTTGAAGTTTGTTCAAGAGGGATTCCATATTCCGTATTCCATTTTCACTCCACTCATATTTACCAGCAGTTATCTGACACATTAGTACTTGAGCCTGCGCACAACTCTATGCACTGGTATAATCTTGAAATGATGAGAGGGAAAATGAATCCATGAAACTGTAAGCTAACGCTACCAGATCTATGGAAACACTGGAGATGGGCCACGATCAGGCTTGTGTTTTATTTTTTTAATGTTGCGGGCTGGAATTGAACCTGATATGCCATTTGTTACTCAGATGACACCGTGGTAATTGCAGAAAATGAAGGGGACCTACAAAATCTTGTGAATATAATAGAAATAGAAAGCAAATATATAGGGTTGGAGCTAAATAGCAAGAAGACTGAAGTCATGGTAATCAGTAAAAAACATGAAATTCCCTCATGCAAAATAACAGCAAACGGCACAACTTTGAGACAGGTTGATATGTTTAAATACCTGGGAACGGTCATCTCACCAGACGGCAGATGCACATCAGAAATAGCCAGCAGAATCGGCCAAGCCAAAACAGCATTCAAGAAGATGAAAAGCATTCTTACCAACACAATGCCTATCAATTAACATCAGGAATAGAGTTTTGAATATCACATAGAACCGATAATGTTATACGGTTGTGAGGCGTGGACAGTCAACACGCAAAGCTAGAACAAGATTGAGGCAGACGAAATGAGATTTCTAAGAAGAATGTTGAAAGTTCTATGGACAGCTAAGAAAACAAACGAGACAGTCTTGATGGAGGCACACACAAAAAGATTATTGATAAGAAAGATTAGGAAAAGAGACAACATTTATAGGCTAGGCCATTTTATGAGGAAAGGGGAATTAGAGCACCTGGTCACAACAGGAAATCTGGAGAGAAAGAGAGCACCAGGTAGACCTAGGGAGAACATATTATATGGACTTGCAGAGTGGCTGAGGACAGAGAGGTTGGAATATGTGCTTGCGGCAACAAGGGATAGATACATATGGAGGGCCATGATTGCGAACGCCATGGGGCAGGATACGTGATGATGATGATGATGATGATGATGATGATGATGATGATGATGATGATGCTGCTGATGATGCTGATGATGATGTGATGATGATGATGATGATGATGATGATGATGATGATGATGATGATATCAGACTTTGAGTTTATGGCTCTATCAAAAGAACGATCCTGCTGTCGTGAATGCTAAGCTATGCGGCATGCAAACAGACATATGGATATCAGCTGACATTTGAAATTCTAATACAGACAGAAAGATTTCTTATTCTAGATGAGTGTAGTTCAGTTAGCGTCAAAATGGGAAATCCCTGTCTTCACCCAAATCCTGCACAGATGGAACACAGATAGTACAAATGTCATTTTGTTTTTCTTGAAAGTGGACGATTATGGAGAGGCAAATAATGTGGAGGAAAACAATCTGACGAATGAATAACAAAAAATACATAAAGAAATAAGTATATAAACTATTTAGAATAAAAAATGACAAAACAAGATAACAAACTTGTATCGTTTAAAACAGAGTTTGAATGAGAAGAAAACTTATAATAATATGGTAAACAAAAAAGAGTTGAAAGAAATTGTGATTTAGTTGGAGTAGTTCTGAGAAACGGGAGGCGTGGAGGTGGATATCACATGCATTATTTTTGAAAATATTCTAATATTCTCTCTGTCTCTCTGTCTCTGTCTCTCTCTGTCTCTGTCTCTCTCTCTCTCTCTGTCTCTCTCTCTGTCACTCTCTCTCTCTCTGTCTCTGTCTCTGTCTGTCTGTCTGTCTGTCTGTCTGTCTGTCTCTCTCTCTCTCTCTCTCTCTCTCTCTCTCTCTCTCCTGTCCACCTAGCTCTCAATATCTACATACTTGTTTATTTTTAATGGATTTCAGTTACATTGTTTCTACTGGGTCATCAGTGTATAGCAAAAATCGATCACACCTTTTCGTTATTTAGGTTTTGAGGGTAGATCGCAATGCCCGTTTGCTTCTGTTTCTTCCGTACGTATTCTAAAATAGACATATATGCCTTCCATGTCGTATAATCCTACACCCTCCTACTCAAAACCCGCAAAGCTGGGGAGGTTGGTCAAGCTGTAATCCTGGCAAGAAAGAAAGGGTTAATGCATCATATGCTTATAGGAATTTGCACAAGAAGCCGTTGATATAACATGTTGGAACTTTGATGGAGCCATATTATGATCATCATCAGCATCATGTGCCCTGCCCCATGGCGTTGGAGATCATGGCCCTCCATATGCATCTATCCCTTGTCGCCGGAAGCACATCTTACACCCTCTCTTTCTGATGTTAATTGATAGACATTTGTTGGTAAGAATACTTTCATCTTCTTGTATGCTGTTTTGGCTTGGCCGATTCTGCTGGCTATTTCTGATGTGCACCTGCCGTCTGGTAAGATGACCGTTCCCAGATATCTAGACTTATAAACCTGTCTCAAAGTTGTGCTATTTGCTATTATTTTGCATAAGGGGATTTCATGGTTTTTTTTTTACTGATTACCATGACTTCAGTCTTCTTGGTGTTTAGCTTTCTATTTATATTATATTCACAAGGTTTTTGTAGGTCCCTTTTCTTTTCTGCAATTAGCACGGCGTCTTTTGCGTAACGAATGTTTTCATTTGTCCTCCAACCTTTAATCCAGGGTCTTCCTCTAGATTTTTCATGATAGTTTCGCTGTAAAGTGCAAACAAATCTGCTGACAGAACACAGCCTTGCTAGACTCCTCTTTTGTCATTTTGGAAATAACATATTATTTTCTATTCTCATTGTTGTTGATTGTTCCCAATACATATTTCTGATTATTCGTAGATCTTTTCCATGAATATTGAGTCTTTTTAGTTGGTTGATCAATCCTTCACGTCTTACCCGATCGAAAGCCTTGGTATAATCAACAAAGCATACATATAAATCCTTATTCAGTTTGATTGACCTCTCTATGATAGTTCTTTGGATGTACACGGCATTAATAGTTCCTTTCCCTTCCACAAATGCACACTTTTCATTTGCTGTCTCTTTGATTCTGTTCCTTGTCCTCATCATGATTATTCTTAACAGAAGTTTTGTTATATGACTCATCAAGCTGATTGTACGATGGAGTTCGCATTCTATGGCCCCTGATTTGTTTTGAAATGCAATTAAAATTAATTTTGACACACGTATCTTTGTGGATTTTTCCGGTGTCATAAATTTCATTTAGGTACTGTTATTTTTTCAATACCAAATTCCTCAAGGGCTTCAATCATCTCTGTAGTAATATTGTTTGGTCCTGGGTTTTTTCCTGGTTCATCGTTTTCAATGTTACCCTAACTTCATCTTTCATTATGGGTGGTCCTCCAACGTTCTTTCTTATAATGTGTTCTTCGTTTCTGTCATCTTCAAAACTTTTGATGGAGTCATGCTGAATGATACTCGTAGATATTCTGACTGATCTTTCTATGACTAACTTCTGAATGTCATTGTGCAGGTGATCTGGATTAACCCTCGCAAGATCCTGATCAGTCACATGGACAGACGCACTATAGACGATCACCGCATCAGCGTGGAGAGGCCCTACATGAAAGAATGGAACTTGTTGATCCGCCAGGTGCGATACAACGACAGTGGCACATACGAGTGTCGCATCAACACCAAGCCCAAACAGGCCAAGAAAGTCACTTTGTCTGTGCAAGGTTAGTTTTGAGAAAGCTGTGTGTGTGTGTGTGTGTGTGTGTGTGTGTGTGTGTGTGTGTGTGTGTGTGTGTGTGTGTGTGTGTGTGTGTGTGTGTGTGTGTGGGTGTGTGTGTGTGCGTGTGTTTGTGTGTGTGTGTGTGTGTGTGTGTTGTGTTTGTGTGTTGTGTATGTGTTTTGTGTGTGTGTGTGTGTGTGTGTGTGTGTGTGTGTGTGTGTGTGTGTGTGTGTGTGTGTGTGTGTGTGTGTGTGTGTGTGTGTTGTGTGTATGTATGTGTGTGTGTGTGTGTTCGTTTGTTCTTTGATTTAACGTTTTTTCACTATAACTGATATTAGACGGATGTGTGTGTGTGCGTACGTGCGTGCGTGCGTGCGTGGTGTGTGTGTGTGTGTGTGTGTGTGTGTGTGTGTGTGTGTGTGTGTGTGTGTATGTGTGTGTGTGTGTGTGTGTGTGTTGTGTGTGTGTGTGGCGTGTGCGTGTGCGTGTGCTTGTAAGTATGCGTATATGTATGTACATGCATATACATACATACATACAAGCATACATACGTACATGCATACATACGTACATGCATACATACTTACATTCATACACATATACATACATACATACATATGGTGTGTCTGTGTGGTTGTTGATTTCCTGTGGATAGTTTTTGATGAGTTTGTTTGTATTGTAGCCTGTTATTTGGTTTATATATGTATGGTTTACTGATGTAAAGCGCTTTGAGGTTTCGGAAAGCGCTCTATAAATGCACTATTATTATTATTATTATTATTACATACATGCATACATACGTACATACATACATATATATATATATATATATATATATATATATATATATATATATGTATGTATGTATTTATGTAATTATGTATGCATGTATGTATGTATGTATGTATGAATGTAAGTATGTATGTATGTATGTGTGTATGCTTGTAAGTATGTATGTATGTATATGTGTATGTATGTATGATGTGTCTATGTATGTATGTATGTATGTACATGTATGTATGTATGTATCTATGTATGTATGTATGTGTGTATGTAGTGTGTGATTGTTTGTTTGTTTGTTTGAGAGAGAGAGAGAGGGAGAGAGAGAGAGAGAGAGAAGAAGTACACAAGAGAGAACAACGAAACGAAACACACACACACACACACACACACACACACACACACACACACACACACACACACACACACACACACAAGCAGACGCTAGACTATCAGACAGACAGCGTGAATTACAGGCACGCAGAAATGTAAACTGGATCAGCCAAGCAGGTAAAAGTTATTAATGTATGCCCACTTTGTCAGCAAGAAAGAAAGCAAAGAGAGGAGGAAAGTAGAAGTGACAGACATGATGAACCGTTCTTGCTGGTTTGTGTATCTGGCAATGGAAGGGGAAAAAAAAACATGTGGAAGAAAGAATTAGAGAAATCGGAAAGACAGAGACTCGTTTCGATTTTACTCATAAATATTATTGCCTTACCAGTTCATTTTACTGTATATAGTTATTTATCTGTTTATTATCTTAATGTATTTATGGATACTTTCAGTCGCATTGACTTACGGAAATGCAAAGTGAATAGTACGTATTTATTGTGGTTACAAAATGGAAGTAGCGATGCTGGTATTGCGCCTGCTTGTGTATCACCACTGCTATAGTTCCATCATCACCACTACCCCAATAACAACAATGGAATTCTACTGTACATTCACTAGGCGTAATATTTTTACTTTTGCTATCTCAAATGATTATATGTCTATCAATCAGACAGTAGAAATCAGTACAAACTAATATCAAACTAGGGGCTAGCACAACTAGTCAACAAAGGGTAGCCAACCATCAATCCATCCAATCAATCTAAGATGAAATGTTCCATGACACATGTGTATCACCAGTTCTGTAGTGCTATCATCACCACCATCCCAACAACAACAGCGAAAACTAACTCTACATTCACTACGTGTGATATTTTTGCTGTGACCATCTCAGCTTACTGTAGTTCTATCAATCAGATAATAGAACTTCGTACAACCTAATATAAAAACCAAGGGCTAGAATAACTAGTCAAACAGTAGGTAGCCAGCCAACCAACCCATCCAATCAATAGGTAGATGATAAGTTCTAGCATGAAACGTTTGTCAAACGAGCTTGAAACTTTTGTGTCCAACTGTCTTCATTAAGTAGGTCTTACCAGAACAGACCATATCTTCCCAACTCATCTTCTTCCCAGTCCTAAAGCTTTGTTCCTTAAAAACACAAAGCAGGTTAAGAAACCCTTGCCGGTTAATCTTACGCACCCAACAGATTTCAACTCAGACTGGCCAGAGCGCCTAAAGCCATCAATCTAAACCACACCACACCAGAAAAGCTGCTCTGATTTCTCGTTCTGCCGTCAACAAGGAAATAGATTCAAACATGAAAGGACCAAGAAGGCTGGCGAGCAAACATGGTGTGTGGGGGGGGGGGGGGGTCGAGGGGGAGGAGGGCAAGGATTATTGAGACCCTGAAGGTCTGATAAGCACTGAGGAGGTTAATTCTAGATTTGAGGAGAGGACGTGTGGTTATGTGAAGGATGAGAGGACATTTTGTGTGGACTGGGGCTTCTCTGGTCAAGGGCAGAGTCTCAAGTCTTTTCCAATCACCAGGGTCTGGAGGACTGGGCAAATGTCAGAGGGAGGTTAAGTGAATGAAATCACGACAGAATGATGGTAGATGTAAAGGCAACTGTTTAGAAGTGATGATAGTGATTGGTGGTAGTGACGTGGAAGGGGTTCATTCAGATATAGACGTGGGATTGTTGAAGCTTTTGAATCAGAGAGGGACGGTGGAGATGTGGGAGATAGATTGTGAAAAGATGTTAGTTTTTGAACACTTTGTCAGAAGAAAGAAAGCAAAAAGAGAATGAGAGAAGGAGTGAAAGACATGATGAATCGTTTTTGCTGGTAAATAGTCGTTGATTTTTCAGTTTTTTGTTGATGTATTTAGTTATATATTAATTTATCAATTCAGTGTAAATATGGCTAGGTCCAGTCACATGCACTTATGAAAATACAGCATGACTAATACATGTTTATTTTTGTTTAGAAAATGGAAGTAGCAATACTAGTGATACACTCGTCTATGTGTCACCACTTCTGTAGTGCTATCATCACCACCATTCCAAGAATAACAACGAAAACCAAATGTACATTCACTAGGTCATGTGTTTTGCTGTGACCATTTCAGATTAGTATGTGTCCATCAACCATATAATAGAAATTAGTACAACCTAATATTAAAACCAGGGGCTAGCACAACTAGTCAAACAATAGGTAACGAACCAAACTATCCATCCATCCGGTAGATAGATAGCAGATTCCAGCATGAAACATTTGTCAAACTATCTTTATATTAAGTAGGTTTCCCAGAACAGACCACATCTCTCAACTCCTCTTCTTTCCAATTCTAAAGCTTTGCCCCGTAAAGTGCAAAGTGGGCTATGAGACCTTCGTCAGTTAATCTTAAGCACTCTTCAGATTTCAACTCAGACTGGTCAGAGCGCCTAAAGCCATCAATCTAAACTCCACCACATCAGAAAAGCTGCTCTGGTTTCTCGTTCTGCAGTCAACAAGAAAATATTTCCAAACATAAAAGGACCAAGAAGAATGACGAGCAAACATGGTGTGCGTGGGAGTGAGGGGGGGGGATTCATGGGTTATTGAGAGCCAGAGGTCTGTTGGGATTAAGGGGGTTAATTCTAGACTTGAGGAGAGGACTGTGGTTATGTGAAGGATAAGAGGGCATATTGTGTGGACTGGGGTATCTCTGGTCAGGGGCAGATCTCGAGTCCTTTTTCATTCACCAAGGTCTGGAGGACTGAGGAAGTGTCAGAGGGAGGCGAAGTGAAATGAACATCATGACAGAATGCTGGTAGATTTACAGGCAACTGTTTAGAAATGATGATAGTGATTGGTGGTGGTGACATGAAAGGGGTTCATTCAGATGTGGACGAGGTATTGTTGAAGCTGTGGAATCAGAGAGGGGTGGAGGAGATGTGGAAGATATAGTGTGAAAAGCTGTTTGTTTTTGACACTGTGTCAGCGAAAAAGAAAGAGAAAAAAAAAAAGGAATGTAGGAGTGAATGACATGATGAACCATCCTTTGGGGTTTGCTGTATCTGGCAAGGGAAGGAAGAAAAACGTATGGAAGAAAGAAACAGAAGAAAGTGAAAAGAAGGGACTTGTTTTGTGTTTACTTGTTAGTACCCACGGACTTATCAGTTTATTCTGGTGTCTTTATTTATTTATCTATTTATTTACTTCTATATGTATTTATTTATCTATTCATTTATTTATTTATCTATTTATTTACTTGTTATTTATTCATTTATCTATTCATTTATTTATTTATGTATTCATTTATTTATTTATCTATCTATTTATTTATTTATTTACTCATTTTAGTACGTTTGTGGCTATGTTTACTTGTCTGCAACTATGGAAATACAACATGACTAATACATGCTTATTTTTGTATAGAAAATGGAAGTAATAATACTATGAATACGTCCTTGTGTGTGTCACCACTTCTGTAGTGCTACCATCAGCACCATCCCAACAGCAACAACGAAACCTAACTGTACATTTACTAGGTCACTCTTTTCCTGTGACCATCTAAACTTAGTGTATGTCTATCAATCAGATGATAGAAATTAGTACAACCTAACATTAAAACCAGGGGCCTAGCACAACTAGTCAAACAGTAGGTAGCCAACCAACCAACCCATCCAATCAATCAGTATATACTAGGTTCTAGCATAAAAAGTTTGTCAAACTGTCTTTATATTAAGTACATGTAAGTTTTACCAGAACTGGTCACATCTTCCCAACTCCTCTTCCCATTCCTAACGCTTTGCTCCCTAAAAACCACAAAGTGGGCTATGAAACTCTCGTCAGTTAATTTTACGTACACAACAGATTTTAGTTCAGACTGGCCATAGCGCCTAAAGCCTTCAATCTGAACCCCAACACATCAGAAAACCTGTTCTGGTTTCTCGTTCTGCCATCAACAAGAAAATACTTCCAAACATAAAAGGACCAAGAATGCTGGCGAGCAAACTTGGTGTGCCTGGGGACGAGGTGGGAGGGAGGAGGGGGCAGGGGTTATTGGGACCCCAGAGGTCTGATGAGCATTGAGGAGGTTAATTCTAGACTTGGGGAGAGGACGTGTGGTTATGTGAAGGATGAGTGGTCATTTTGTGTGGACTGGGGCTTCTCTGGTCAAAGGCAGAGTCTTTAGTCCTTTCCATTCATCAGGATCTGGAGGAGAGGGCAAATGTCAGAGGGAGGTGAAGTGAAATAAACATCACGACAGAATGCCTGTAGATTTACAGGCAAATGTTTAGAAATGATGATAGTGATTGGTGGTGGTGACATGGAAGGGGTTCATTCAGATGTGGACGGGGTATTGTTGAAGCTGTGGAATCAGAGGGACGGTGGAGATGTGGGAGATAGATTGTAAAAAGATGTTTGTTTTTGACAATGTGTCAGCAAGAAAGAAAGTAAAAAAAAAAAAATAAAAAAAAAAAGAAGCAAAGTAGGAGTGAAAGACATGATGAGCCATTCTTGCTGGTTTGCTGTATCTAAAAAGGGTAGCAAGAAAAATCATATGCAAGAAAGAAATAGAGGAAACGGAAAAGAAGAGACTTGTTTCGTTTTTACTCATGCATATGCATTGACTTATCAGCTTGTCTTAGTGTATCTAGTTATTTATGTTTTCATCATTTTAGTTCGTTTGAGGATACTTTTACTCGTGTGCACTATGCAACTGCAAAATGGATAATACATGCTTATCTTGGCATATGAAATGGAAGTAGCAATACTAGTATTACGCCCATCTGTGTATCACCTCTTCTGTAATGCTACCATCACCACCATCCCAACAACAACAACGAAAACTAACTGTACATTCACTATGGGTAATATTTTTGCTGTGACTATCCCAAATTTAATTAGTATATGTCTATCAATCATATAGTAGAAACTAGTACAATTTAATATTAAAACCAGGGTCTAGCACAACTAGTCAAACAGTAGGTAGCCAACCAACCAACCCATCCAATCAATAGGTATATAATAGGTTCTAGCATGAAACGTTTGTCAAACGAGCATGAAACACATGTCCAATTGTCTTTATTAAGTAGGGTTTTCTAGAACAGACCATATCTTCCCAACTCTTCTTCTCAACCCTAACACTTTGCTGCCTAAAAACAACGAAGTAGACTATGAAACTGTCGTCAGTTAATCTTACACACACAACAGATTTCAACTCAGACTGGTCAGAGCGCCTGAAGCCATCAATCTGAACCCCACCACATCAGAAAAGCTGCTCTGATTTCTCATTCTGCTATCAACAAGAAAATAGATGCAAACATGAAAGGAGCAAGAAGGCTGATGGGCAAACATGGTGTACGTGGTGGCGAGAGGGAGGGGAGCAGGGGTTATTGGGAGCCCAAAGGTCTGATAAGCATTGAGGAGGTTAATTCTAGACTTGGGGAGAGGACGTGTGGTTATGTGAAGGATGAGTGGTCATTTTGTGTGGACTGGAGCTTCTCTGGTCAGGAGCAGAGTCTCAAGTCTTTTCCATTCACCGTGGTCTGGAGGACTGGGCAAATGTCATAGAGAGGTTAACTGAAATAAACATCACGTCAGACTGGTGATGGAGTTTAAAGCAACTGTTCAAAAATGACGATAGTGATGATGGTGACATCGAAGAGGTTGATTCAGGTGTGGATGGTGGATGGCTGAAGCTTTGGAATCAGAGAGGATGAAGGAGTTGAGGGAGACAGACTGTGAAAAGCTGTTCGTTTCTGACACTTTGTCAGCAAAAGAGAAAACAAACAAACAAATGAAGTCAATAATGAAAGACGTAATGAACGACTTATGATGGTTTGCTGTATTTAGATATTAGAGAGGTGAAGAAGAAGAAGAAGAAGAAGAAGAAGAAGAAGAAGAAGAAGAAGAAGAAGAAGAAGAAGAAAGAAGAAGAAGAAGAAGAAGAAGAAGAAGAAGAAGAAGAAGAAGAAGAAGAAGAAGAAGAAGAAGAAGAAGAAGAAGAAGAAGAAGAAGAAGAAGAAGAAGAAGAAGAAGAAGAAGAAGAAGAAGAAGAAAGAAGAAAACGAAGAAAAAGAAGAAGATGAAGAAGAAGAAGAAGGAGGAGAAAGAGGAGGAGGAAGAGGCGGAGGAAGAGAAGTAGAAGGAGAAGAAAAGATGTATGTTTCTCACTTGCTTTCATTTATTGATTTGGTTATTGCTGCTTTTATGTATTGATTGCTTATTCATTTATTTATTACATTTTATTTACCTGTTCATGTATATCTATTCATACTATTTATTTGTTTATTGAGTATATATATATACATATATGCATATATACATACATACATATAACGTGTTTAATTATCATTAATTCTCTATTAATTAATTTAACTTTTCTTGTTTAGTTACTTACTTGCCTACGTTATCTATGCTACTTTTAGAAATAAATATTATTTTGACAATCGCAAGTACCTATGGAATTACGATAAAAAATAAACACTTTTAATGTTACATGTTTTGTTTTTTTTCTGAGTGTCCATCTCAAACAAATATCCAAACATCACCCTACATCATATATATGATAAATTAGTAGTACCCAGCCTTACAACGAGAAATTACACTACTTGTCAACCTGCCAAACAGCTAACTGGTCAACTGAATAGTCAACTAACCATACAATCATTGACTAACCAACCAACCAACCAACCAACAAACCAACCAACCAACCAACCAACCAATCAAGCAACAAACCAACCAACCAACCAACCAACCAACCAACCAACCAACCAACCAACCAACCAACCAACCAACCAACAAACCAATCAATCAACCAACCAACCAACCAACCAATCAATCAACCAACCAACCAATCAATCAATCAAAAGATAAAAGAGCACAGTTTTTTTGTTTTTTTTCTCAGTCTCATCAGAACCAGTCACACCTTATGTTGCCATAGTCTTCTCTTCCTCCTACTCCCAAACGCTTCTCCAACAAGAGCTGTGACACCATTGTCAGACGATCTCATGCATACACCACAGCCCAACTCAGTCTGGTTAGAGCACCCAGAGCCATCAATCTAAATCTCACCTCCTCACAAAAACTTCTCTGATTTCTCATTCTACCAGCGACAAGAAAATAGTTCCAAATATGAAAGAGCCAAGAAGGCGGACTACCAAACCTAAGGGTGGGAGTCTTGGGAAGCCCAGAGGTATAAGGAGCACAAGGGAGGTTATTTCTAGACTAGAAAAGAGGACACGGCGGTTATAAGGAGAGTGAGGTGCCCCTCACAAAAAGGCATTTTGTGTAGACAGGGGGTTCTTGTGTCAGGAGTAAAGGTCTGGAGTCCATTTCATTGGTGGTCTGGAGGACTGGGTAAGTGTTAGATGAAGGTTAAGTGAAACGAGCATCATTTCTATTTTAGGATAACATTTGGGAATGATGATAGTAGGTGGTGGTGATAGTGTTGGTGCAGGTAAGTGGGGAGTGTGAGATTAAGGAAGCAGATCAATTGAAAAGGAACTTGATTCTAGATGGTGAGAGAGTGGACGGTGCGTCTGCAGGAAGGAGAGTGAAGGGGGGAGGGGGGAATTAAAGAAAGAAGAAAATTCCTTTCTTGACAATGAATTACGAGACATGGTACATTTAATGTTAGAACAGCTGCACCTTATCCCCCTGGACAACATGGAACTACAACACACCATACAGGAGGTGACCTCTCTGTCTGTCTGCCTGCCTGTCTCTGTCTGTCTGTCTGTCTGTCTCTCTTTCTCTCTGTCTCTCTCTGTCTCTCTCCCTCTCTCTTTCTCTCAACTCCGCCTCTCTTTCTCTAAAAAAAAAAAAAAAGCATTAAAAACTATGGCGCACTGTTCATGCTGGTCTTTGTTTGTGAAATAAAAAGGAGGAAATGAAGGCACGTTAACAAGGAAAATGTCGGGAATTAGGAACATATAAACAGAAAGAACGGCGAAGAGGAAGTAGACGAATAGAGAAAAGAAAAGAAACAAAATAAAACAGACATAAAAGAAGGAACTAAGGAGCACCAGTGGGTTAAAAGAAGGAAAGGAGAAAGGAACAGAAAAATGGTGATGAAAATGTATGAAAGAGAGCGATGAAAATGTATGAAAGAGAGCGATGAAAATGTATGAAAGAGAAAACAGAAAGGGGGAAAAAAATAGAAGTCTAAGGGACACATCGTTGTCTCAATCGTTTACACATTACAGTGCCCCGAGCCATCAGTTTGATCGTTACCGCCCCACAAAAGCCTCTCAGATTTCTCATTCTGCCAACCGCAAGAAAACAGATCCAAAACTGACAGCAACAAGAAGGCTGGCGTGCTAACATGCACACCCTTGAGGGCCCAGAGGTCTGAAGAGCACAAGGGAATTAAATTCTAGACTGTGGAGTTAGAGGCAGGGGGGGGGGGGGCTAAGACCCCCCTTCTGCCATGAGGACCATTTTGTGTGGACAGGGGCTCCTTGTATCATGACCAGAGGTGTAGAGTTCTTGTCGTTGGCAGGATCTGAAGGACTGGGCAAAGAGTCAGAGGGAGGTTAACTGAAATGAACATCGTTGAAGAATGATGACGGTGTTTAAGTTGAACGTTAAGGAAAAATAGTGGTGTTGGTGATGGATGCATGATAATGGGTGATTGTGATGGTGATGACATGGGTAAAGAGGACAGAGAATAGGGACTTGGGAGAAGCAGAGATGGATGAAATTGGATGTAGTTGGAGATGATCAGGCTTTCATTTTCGGATATTTTTTTTAAACAAGAACAGAAGCATTGAATTGGGACAACCAAGAGTGAAAACACCACCACCACCACCAGTAACAACAACAACAACAGCAGAAAAAAGAAGAAACAAAAGGAGAAACTAAACTGAAAGGGTGGTAGGAAAAAAGTACGAAAACAAGAAAAGGAGAAAAAATAAAAGTATTTCCCAATGGTATAGACATTACCACACAGACCATCTTACATATCTGCTGTTGCTGATCTATGTGTATTTGGAAAAAATAATACCAACAATAGGATATTGCAAAAGAACTACAATCGACCAAGGTATACAAAAAGCAAAATGAAGTAAGATATTTGACAATAGTATAAAGATATGCTCACACATACTCTCTCTCTCTCTCTTTTTCTCTCTCTGTCTTCCTCTCTCTTTCTCACTCTCTCTCTAAACAAAAAAGAAGATTAAAAAATATGATGCACTGTTCATGTTGGTCTTTGTTTGTGAAATAAAAAAGAGGAAATGAAGGTGCATTGACAGGAAAAAATGTCAGGAATTAGGAACATAAAAAGTGAAGGAACGGTGAAGAGGAAGTAGACACATAGAGAAAAGAAAAGAAACAAAATAAAACAGACATAAAAGAAGGAACTAAGGAGCACCAGTGGGTTAAAAGAAGGAAAGGAGAAAGGAACAGAGAAATGGCGATGAAAATGTATGAATGTGAGCGATGAAAATGTATGAAAGAGAGCGATGAAAATATATGAAAGACAGCTATGGAAATGTATGAAAGACAGCGATGAAAATGCACGAAAGACAGCTATGAAAATGTATGAAAGAGAGAAAGCAGAAAGGAGCAAACAAAAACAGAAGTCTAAGGGACACATCGTTGTCTCAATCGTTTACACATTACAGTGCCCTGAGCCATCAGTTTGATCCTTATCGCCCCACAAAAGCCTCTCAGATTTCTCATTCTGCCAACCACAAGAAAACAGATCCAAAACTGACAGCAACAAGAAGGCTGGCGTCCTAACATGCACACCCTTGAGGGCCCATAGGTCTGAAGAGCACAAGGGAATTAAATTCTAGACTGTGGGGTTAGAGGCAAGGGGAGGGGGGCTAAGACCCCCCCTTTCGCCATGAGGAGCCATTTTGTGTGGACAGGGGCTCCTTGTATCATGACCAGAGGTGTAGAGTTCTTGTCGTTGGCAGGGTCTGAAGGACTGGGCAAAGAGTCAGAGGGAAGTTAACTGAAATGAACCTCGTTGAAGAATAATGACGGTGTTTAAGTTGATCGTTCAGGAAATATAGTGGTGTTGGTGATGGGTGCATGATAATGGGTGATTGTGATGGTGATGACAAGGGTAAAGGGGATGTAGAGTAGGGACTTGGGAGAAGCAGAGATGGATGAAATAAGATGTAGTTGAGGATAATCAGGCTTTCATTTTCATATATTTTGTTTAACAAGAACAGAAACACAGCATTAGGACAACCAAGAATGAAAACAACAGCACCAACAACAATTAGACCACCACCACCAAAACCACCACCACCACCACCACCACCACCAACAACAACAACAACACTACCACCAACACCACCACTAACAATAACAACAATAAACAGCAACAACACACACAGAGAAAATGCTTATAATGTGTGTCTTCCAGCATAAAAAAGAAGAAACAAAAGGAGAAAGTAAACTGAAAGGGTGGAAGGAAAAAAGTACGAAAAGAAGAAAAGGAGAAAAAATAAAAATATTTCCCAATGGTATAGACATTACCACAGAGACCAACTTACATATCTGCTGTTGCTAATTGATTTGCATTGGGAATACAAGGTATACAAAAAGCAAAATGAAGTAAGATATTTGACAATATTATAAAGACATACTCACACATACTCTCACTCTCTCTTCCTGTCTCTTTCTCACTCTCTCTCTAAGAAAAAAAGACGATCTAAAATATGATGCACTCTTCATGCTGGTCTTTGTTTGCGAAATACAAAGCAGGAAATGAATGTACATTGATAGGAACAATGTCGGGAATTAGGAACATAAAAAAATAAAGAATGGAGAAGAGGAAATAGATGAATAGAAAAACAGAAACAAAATAAAACAGACATAAAAGAAAGAACTAAGGAACACCAGTGGGTTAAAGGAAGGAAACGAGAAACGAACAGAGAAATGGCGATGAAAATGTATGAAAGAGAGCTATGAAAATATATGAAAGAGAGAAAGCAGAAAGGAGAGAACAAAAACAGAAGTCTAAGGGACACATCGTTGTCTCAATCGTTTACACATTACAGTGCCCTGAGCCATCAGTTTGATCCTTACCACCCCACAAAAGCCTCTCAGATTTCTCATTCTGCCAACCGCAAGAAAACAGATCCAAAACTGACAGCAACAAGAAGGCTGGCGTGCTAACATGCACACCCTTGAGGGCCCAGAGGTCTGAAGAGCACAAGGGAATTAAATGTGGAGTTAGAGGCAGGGGATGGGGGGGGGGGTTAGACCCCCCCCCCCCCCCTTTCGCCATGAGGAGCCATTTTGTGTGGACAGGGGCTCCTTGTATCATGACCAGAGGTGTAGAGTTCTTGTCATTGGCAGGGTCTGAAGGACTGGGCAAAGAGTCAGAGGGAGGTTAACTGAAATGAACATCGTTGAAGAATAATGACGGTGTTTAAGTTGAACGTTCAGGAAATATAGTGGTGTTGGTGATGGAGGCATGATAATGGGTGATTGTGATGGTGATGACAGGGTAAAGAGGACAGAGAGTAGGGACTTGGGAGAAGCAAAGAAGGATGAAATTGGATGTAGTTGGAGATGATTAGGCTTCCATTTTCGGATATTTATTTATAAACAAGAACAGAAGCATAGAATTGGGACAACCAAGAGTGAAAACAACACCACCATCACCACTAACAACAACAACAACAACAACAACAACAACAACACAACAATGACGACCACACAGCAAACTGCTTATGCTGTGTGTCTTTCAGCATAAAAAAGAAGAAACAAAAGGAGAAAGTAAACTGAAAGGGTGGTAGGAAAAAAGTACGAAAACAAGAAAAGGAGAAAAAATAAAAAGTAATTTCCAATGGTATAGACATTACCACACAGACCATCTTACATACCTGCTGTTGCTGATCTATGTGTATTTGGAAATATAGAACCAACAATAGGATACTACAAAAGAACTACAATCTCAACAAGGTATACAAAAAGCAAAATGAAGTAAATTTTTTGACAATAGTATAAAGACATACTCACACATACTCCTCTCTCTCTCTCTCCCCTCTCTCTTTCTCTCTCTCTCTCCTACTTTCTATCTTCTCTCTCTTTCTTCTTTCTCTTACTCTCTCTCTAAGAAAAATTAAGAAGATTTAAAAATATGATTCACTATTCATGCTGTTCTTTGTTTGCAAAATACAAAGGAGGAAATGAATGTACATTGAAAGGAAAAAATGTCGGGAATTAGGAACATAAAAAGAGAAGGAATGGAGAAGAGGAAATAGATGAATAGAAAAACAGAAACAAAATAAAACAGACATAAAAGAAGGAACTAAGGAACACCAGTGGGTTAAAAGAAGGAAAGGAGAAAGGAACAGAGAAATGGCGATGAAAATGTATGAAAGAGAGCGATGAAAATGTTTGAAAGAGAGCGATGATGATGAAGAGAGGATGAATGTATGAAAGAGAGAAAGCAGAAAGGAGAGAACAAAAAGCAGAAGTCTAAGGGACACATCGTTGTCTCAATCGATTACACATTACAGTGCCCTGAGCCATCAGTTTGATCCTTACCGCCCCACAAAAGCCTCTCAGATTTCTCATTCTGCCAACCGCAAGAAAACAGATCCAAAAATGACAGAACAAGAAGGCAGGCGTGCTAACATGCACACCCTTGAGGGCCCAGAGGTCTGATGAGCACAAGGGAATTAAATTCTAGACTGTGGAGTTAGAGGCAGGGAGGGGGGGGGGGGTAAGCCCCCCCCCCCCCCATCTTCCGCCATGAGGAGCCATTTTGTGTGGACAGGGGCTCCTTGTATCATGACCAGAGGTGTAGAGTTCTTGTCACTGGCAGGGTCTGAAGGACTGGGCAAAGAGTCAGACGGAGGTTAACTGAAATGAACATCGTTGAAGAATAATGACGGTGTTTAGAACGTTCAGGAAATATAGTGGTGTTGGTGATGAGGCATGATAATGGGTGATTGTGATTGGTGATGACATGGGTAAAGAGGACAGAGAACAGGGACTTGGGAGAAGCAGAGATGGATAAAATTGGATGTAGTTTGGGGATAATCAGGCTTTCATTTTCGGATATTTTGTTTAACAAGAACAGAGGAATAGAATTGGAACAACTAAGAATGAAAACGACAACAACAGCAACAACAACAACAACACAATAAGTTGATTTTGCTGCACGTATCTTTCAGTATAAAAAGAAGAAACAAAAAGAAAATGAAAGGGTTTAAGGAAGACAGGCAGTAAGAAAACAAGAAAAGGAAAAGAAATAAATGTATTTCCCAATAATATATACATTACCACATAGGCAAACTTACATATCTACTGTTGCCAATGTATTTGCATTGAAAAAGAAAAACAAATTTAAAACAGTAGGATACTGCAAAAGAATTGCAATCTCAACAAGGTATACAAAAAGCAAATGAAATGAGATATTTGACAATAGTGCAAAGACATCATCTCACATTCTCTCTCTCTCTCTCTCGCTTTGTGTCTTTCTTTCTCTCTCTGTCTCTCTCTGCATTGCGTGTGCGTGTGTGTGTGTGTGTGTGTGTGTGTGTGTGTGTTTTATGTCTGTCTGTGTATGTGTGTGTTATGTGTTGTGTCTGTGTGTGTGTGTCTGTGTGTGTGTGTTGTGTCTGTGTGAGTGTGTTCGTATGTGACAATTCACTGACAAAATACCACTAAGATAACAGTCAGTAGGAGTCATACTAAAAACAATCCGTCTCATTATCTCCATCAGTTTTATCAGATTCATTACTCCCTACCCCCTCCTAGAACCCAAAACTTTCGTTTTGCGATCCAAACCCCAGCGTAAAACTCTCGTCAATCAGTTATATGCACTCACTCCACCAAACCCATCGAAATGAATTCCAGCTACAGCGCCTCCAGCCATCAATCTGAGCCCCTCTACTCCACAAAAGCCTCTCTGATTTCTCATTCTGCCAGCCACAATGAAATAGCTCTAGATATGAAAGGACCAAAAAGTCTGGCCAGCAAACACTATGAGTGGGGGGCTGGGGTAGGAGGAAAGAGGCAAAGGTCTTTTTAAAAAAAAGGTGGAAAGGTTAATTCTAAGTTGGAGGAGAATACATGGCTTATGAGGAGGGTCAAGAGACTCCCCTTTCCTCACAAAGGTCATTCTGTGTGGACAGGGGCTCCTTGTGTCAGGAACAGAAGTCTCAAGTTCCTTTCGCTGTCTGTGGTCTGGAAGACTAGACGAATATCAGAGGGAGGTTAACTGAAATGAGCATCATTAGAGAATGATGGCGGTTATTAAAAGAGGGAAGATTGAGAACCGTGGTAGCAGTGGTAGGAGGATGGTTTAAGTAGCTACCATGATGTCAAAGATACAGGAGATATAGTGTGGGGAATGGAGTATGGGGGTAGCGTTGAAGAATAAATGGAATTACAAGTAACAGACTGACCACGTTTAATGCTTTGACACGTAGGCTTTGTGTGTGTGTGTGTGTGTGTGTGTGTGTGTGTGTGTGTGTGTGTGTGTGTGTGTGTGTGTGTGTGTGTGTGAGTGTGTGTGTGTGTGTTTGGGTGTGTGTGTGTGTGTGTGTGTGTGTGTGTGTGTGTGTGTGTGTGTGTGGTGTGTGTGTGTGTGTGTGTGTGTGTGTGTGTGTGTGTGTGTGTTGTTGTTTTTTGTTTTTGATTTGTTCTAATTTTTGGGTGAGTTGTTGTTTGTTTGTTTTTTGTTTATGTTTGTGCGTGTGTTTTCTGTTTCTGTTTTGTTTAATTTTGTTGCAGTTGTTGTTGTTGTTGTTTTTATTTGTGGTCTACATTTGCCAAGTGCTCTCGAATATCTGATGTGTTTAGGTGTACCATCGTTTTGTTTAACCCATTATTAATACATTCATATTCATATTCTGAGCGCTTTCATGTTTATATAAGCCATCAAACAATGACCATACTTGCTGGACCTTAACGTGTATATCTGATATTCTGTATGTGTATACACGTGAATAGGGTTCAGGCACTAGGTCTGTTGTTCCGTTACGTTTATCTGGGAGGTTGGAGAAAAAGAACATGTTCACCCTTTCCACCAAGTGTCACCCAAGCAGATTCAAACTCAGACCTTCCAAATGGAAGACAAGTGCCCTAGCATTTGATCATTGCTCTCGTTGGCGTTTTGTTAGTAAGTAAAGAATATACAGTTTTAGTTTCAGTTTCTCAAGATGATGTCTCCTCGCTCGGAATAAATTCCATATGCAGTGACGCCACTGGTGCAATGTGATGGAGAAAAATCAAACTGATCTTGGCACAAACTTGAAGCTTGTCAGGTCCTGAGGTCCTTCTTAGCCTATGAGTTATGTATCGTATGCTTGTATCTGTATCAATATAGCATTGTAACAATTCTATTTATTTATTTGTTTACTTATTTATTTATTTATTTATTTATTATTGATTCATTTGTTTAGTTCATTAGTTTATTAGTTAGTTAGTTTGTGATAGAATGACTGAGTGAGTGATAGGATAATCAGTTTGAAAGTCTGATTGATGAAGCGTTGATGGTGGAATGAGTACACGGAATTAATGAACAGTCATATAGGTAAATGATTAATCAGTGGACTGACTGATAGGTATATATTGATCATTGATTGGATGATAGGTATATATTGGTCATTGATTGGATGATTGATCTAAATGAATGATTGATCAGCTGACTGATATGTTGTCAGTCTGTCCAATGCTGATAAATGATATGTAATATATATATATATATATATATATATATATATATATATATATATATATATATATATATATGAAATGGTCATGGGTTAAGCAGTACTAATGGATATGTCGATTGATAAATCATTGATGAAAATCAGGTAAAAGGAAATAAGCATGATGTTGATGTAGTTTCATGAAGTTGATGTAATTTTTTATTATGATTCACTGATGGTTTGCAACAGTGGTTTCACTAGATTGCATCAAATTGTAAAATAGACATGAGATAAACAAACCCCTGTCTCATTCCCACATTTGTATCGTGGCTCAAGACTGACGTATATTAAACTGTCTGCATCTGCATCTGAGTCTGAGTCTGATTCTCTCTCTCTCTCTCTCTCTCTCTCTCTGTTTCTTTCTCTCTCTCTCTCTCTCTCTCTCTCTCTCTCTCTCTCTCTCTCTCTCTCTCTCTCTAAGAAAAAACAATATGACGCACTTTTTCATGCTGGTCTTTGTTTGCGAAATAAAAACGAGGAAATGAAGGTACATTGACAAGAAAAATGTCGGGAATTAGGAACATAAAAAGTGAAGGAACGGCGAAGGGGAAGTAGACGAATAGAGAAAAGAAAAGAAACAAAATAAAACAGACATAAAAGAAAGAACTAAGGAACACCTGTGGGTTAAAAGAAGGAAAGGAGAAAGGAACAGAGAAATGGCGATGAAAATGTATGAAAGAGAGCGATGAAAATGCATGAAAGAGAGAAAGCAGAAAGGAGAGAACAAAAATAGAAGTCTAAGAGACACATCGTTGTCTCAATCGTTTACACATTACAGTGCCCTGAGCCATCAGTTTGATCCTTACCGCCCCACAAAAGCCTCTCAGATTTCTCATTCTGCCAACCGCAAGAAAACAGATCCAAAAATGACAGAACAAGAAGGCTGGCGTGCTAACATGCACACCCTTGAGGGCCCAGAGGTCTGAAGAGCACAAGGGAATTAAATTCTAGACTGTGGAGTTAGAGGCAGGGGAGGGTGGGTAAGACCCCCCCCCCCCCCATCTTCCGCCATGAGGAGCCATTTTGTGTGGACAGGGGCTCCTTGTATCATGACCAGAGGTGTAGAGTTCTTGTCATTGGCAGGGTCTGAAGGACTGGGCAAAGAGTCAGAGGGAGGTTAACTGAAATGAACATCGTTGAAGAATAATGACGGTGTTTAAGTTGAACGTTCAGGAAATATAGTGGTGGTGGTGATGGAGGCATGATAATGGGTGATTGTGATGGTGATGACAGGGGTAAAGAGGACAGAGAGTAGGGACTTGGGAGAAGCAGAGATGGATGAAATTTGATGTAGTTGGGGATAATCAGGCTTTCATTTTCGGATATTTTGTTTAACAAGAACAGAAGCATAGAATTGGAACAACCAAGAATGAAAACAACAACAACAACAGCAACAGCAACAACAACAACAATGCAATAAGTTGTTTTTGCTGCACGTATTTTTCAGTACAAAAAGAAGAAACAAAAGAAGAAAGTAAAAATGAAAGAGTTTAAGGAAGACAGGCAGTAAGAAAACAAGAAAAGGAAAAGAAATAAAAGTATTTCCCAATGATATAGACATTACCACTTAGGTCAACTTACATATCTGCTGTTGCTAATGTATCTGTATTAAAAAACAAAAAAACAAACTAATAACAACAGTAGGATACTGCAAAAGAATTGCAACCTCAACAAGATATACAAAAAGCAAATGAAATAAGGTATTTGACAATAGTACAAAGACATAATCTCAAATACTCTCTCTCTCTCTCTCTCTCCTCTCTCTCTCCCTCTCTCTCTCTCTCTCCCTCTCTCTCTCCCCTCTCTCTGTGTCTCTCTGCATGTGCGTGTGTGTGTGTGTGGTGTGTGTGTGTGTTGTGTGTGTGTGTGTGTGTGTGTGTGTGTGTGTGTCTGTGTGCCTGTGTTTTGTGTGTGTGTGTGTCTATGTGTCTGTGTGTCTGTGTGCCTGTGTTTGTTTGTTTGTTTGTATGTGTGTGTGTGTGTGTGTGTGTGTGTATGTGTGTGTGTGTGTGTGTGTGTCTGTGTGTGTGTGTGTGTCTGTGTGAATGTGTTCGTATGTGACAAATCATTGACAAACTACCAACTAAGAAAACAGTGAGAAGGAGTCATACTAAAAACAATCCGTCTCAGTATCTCCATCACTTTCATCAGATTCATTACTCCCTACCTACCCCTAGAACCCAAACGTTTTCGTTTTGCGATCCAAAACTCCAGCGTAAAACTCTCGTCAATCAGTTATATGCACTCACTCCACCAAACCCATCGAAATGAATTCCAGCTACAACGCCTCCAGCCATCAATCTGAGCCCCTCTACTCCACAAAAGCCTCTCTGATTTCTCATTCTGCCAGCCACAATGAAATAGCTCTAGATATGAAAGGACCAAAAAGTCTGGCCAGCAAACACTTGACTGGGGGGCTGGGGTAGGAGGAAAGAGGCAAAGGTCTTTTTAAAAAAAAAAGGTGGGAAGGTTAATTCTAAGTTGGAGGAGAATACATGGCTTATGAGGAGGGTCAAGAGACTCCCCTTTCCTCACAAAGGTCATTCTGTGTGGACAGGGGCTCCTTGTGTCAGGAACAGAAGTCTCAAGTTCCTTTCGCTGTCTGTGGTCTGGAAGACTAGACGAATATCAGAGGGAGGTTAACTGAAATGAGCATCATTAGAGAATGATGGCGGTTATTAAAAGAGGGAAGATTGAGAACCGTGGTAGCAGTGGTAGTAGGATGGTATAAGTAGCTACTGTGATGTCAAAGATACAGGAGATACAGTGTGGGCAATGGGGTATGGGGGTAGCATTGAAGAATGAAATGGAATTAGAAGTAAGAGACTGATCCCGTTGAATGCTTAGACACGTAGATTTTCTGCTTTTTTTGATTTGTTCAGATTTTTGTGTGAATTTTTGTTGTTTGTTTGGTTTGTGTGTGTGTGTGTGTGTGTGTGTGTGTGTGTGTGTGTGTGTGTGTGTGTGTGTGTGTGTGTGTGTGTGTGTGTGTGTGTGTGTGTGTGTGTGTGTATGTGTGTGTGTGTGTGTGCGTGCGCGGGCGTTTTTGGTTTGTTCAGATTTTTGAAAAAAAAAAAAATTCCGCTGCTGTTTTTATTTTGTTTTGTTTTTTGCACTTTGTTTAGTTCCGCTTTGTTTAATTTTCTATGTTCCGTTTTTTTTTGTTTTTTGTTTTTTTTGCCTGCATTTGTAGTATACAGCTGCCATGGGCAGTCAAATATTTTGATTGATTTCTTTTATGTGCAGGATCAGCTTTGTACCCCATTATCAAGATAGCCATATTCTGTTTTCAGGAAAGAATATCCCGTTCGCTTTCATGTTTATATAAGACATCAAACGATAACCAATCTCGCAGGACCTTAATGTGTATATCTGATGTTCTGCATATGTATACACGTGAATAGGGATTATGCACAAGGTCTGTTGTTACGTTTATCTGGGAGGTTGGAGAAAAAAAAAAGTTCACCCTTTCCACCAGGTAGCACCCAAGCAGATTCAAACTCAGACTTTCCAGATGGAAGACGGGCGCCCTAGTGTTTGACTAACGCTCTTGTTGATGTTTTGTCAGTAAGGAAGGAATACAAAGTTTCACTTTCAGTTTCTGGAGATGACGTCTCTGCACTTGGAATGAATTCCATGTGCATTGACGCCACTGGTGCCATGTGATGGAGAAAATTCAAAATGACCCTGGCACAAACTTTAAGCTTGTCAAGTCGTGAAGTCCTTCTCAGCCTATGAATTGGTTATCTTATGCTAGCATTTGTATCAATCTGACATTGGAAAAGTCGAATGTGTTTATTTATTTATTTATTTATTTATTTATTTATTTATTTATTTATTTATTTATTTATTTATTTATTTATTTATTTATTTATTTATCTATTTATCTATTTATCTATTTATTATCTATTCATTCATTTCTCTTTATCTTTTTACTCACGCACTCATTCACTCTCTCTCTCTCTCTCTCTCCTTTCTCTCCTTTCTCTCTCTCTCTCACTCACTCATTCACTCACTCACTCGCTCACTCACTCACTCTCTCTCTCTCTCTCTCTCTCTCTCTCTCTCTCTCTCTCTCTCTCCATCTCTGTGACATTCAGAGCGCCTCAAGACATCAATCTGATCATCACCACACCACAAAAGCCTCTCTGATTTCTCGTACTGCCGGCTACAAGAAAAGGGGTCCAAACGGAAGGGATCAAGAAGGCTGCTGATCAAACATCGAGGTCGTCAGAGGCCCAGAGGTCTGAAAAGAACAAGGGAGTTAATTCTACAGTAAAGAAGACATGGGGTTATAAGGAGGTTGAGAGGACCCCCACAAGAGGCCGTTTTCTGTGGGCTGGGCTTCTTGTGTCAGGGGTGGGTCTCTGGTTCTCCTTTTGTTGGCATGGTCTGGAGACGTGGACGAGTGTTAGAGAGAGGTTAACTGAAATGAGCCATCATCAGAGAATGATGATGGTGTTTAATGGGGAACTTCTGGAATGATAGTGGTTATAGGTTGTTAGGGGATGGTAGGGTGATGTAGGATGGATACGAGGGATTTGCAGGAATCCAAGGAAGCAAAGAATGGCTCGGAGGAAATGTGGATATTAAAGATAGTAAATGCATGTCAGTTCTAGACAAAACGAAACAAAATGCTGGCAGATTAAGCAAAACGCGAAGAAAGTGAAAGTAAGAAAGAGGGTAAGGAGATGTAGATTACATCTCATTTCTTCTCAATTATACTTCAAATATTCTAGTTTCTTCAGCTAGTTTTCAGGAATGGATGTTACTGTCATTGTTGAAACCCGTATTCCGAAGTGAAAAGTGTTAACGGATCTTGGGATTGTTCTCGTATTATGAAGTAGACAGAAATGTTTTCCTTTAAACAGTTTTACGTGAAAGACTGTGCACATTTTCTGCTTTTAGTTCATACCTATCTATAAAATTAATCTCTCTCTCTCTCTCTGTCTCTCTCTCTCTCTCTGTCTCTCTCTCCCTCCCTCTCTCTCTCTCGCTCTCTCTTTCTCTCTCTGTCTCTCTCCCTTTCTCTCTCTCTTTCTCTCTCTATCTCTCTCTTTCTCTCTCTTGTCTCTCTCTCTCGTCAATCTCTCTCTCTCTCTCTTTCCCTCCCTCTCTCTCGCTCTCTCTTTCTCTCTCTCTCTCTCTTTCTCTGACACCCAGAGCGCCTCAAGACATCAATCTGATCATCACCACACCACAAAAGCCTCTCTGATTTCTCGTACTGCCGGCTACAAGAAAAGGGTCCAAACGGAAGTGATCAAGAAGGCTACTGATCAAACATGGAGGTCGTCAGAGGCCCAGAGGTCTGAAAAGAACAAGGGAGTTAATTCTACAGTAAAGAAGACATGGAGTTATAAGGAGGTTGAGAGGACCCCCACAAGAGGCCGTTTTCTGTGGGCTGGGCTTCTTGTGTCAGGGGTGGGTTTCTGGTGCTCTTTTTGTTGGCCTGGTCTGGAGACGTGGACGAGTGTCAGAGAGAGGTTAACTGAAATGAGCCATCATCAGAGAATGACGATGGTGTTTAATGGGGAACTTCGGGAATGATGGAAATGATGGGTTGTTAACACATTCCATACCGCGTCACGAGATTCTCGTGACTCAGCTTGCTCTCTCCGTGGACGGCGTCACGAGGATTCTGTGCCCTGAACCGTAGTTTCAGTTTCGAGTATATCAATAGAAAATTACCGCATTGCTGATGTAATCCTTTTCCGGCAAAGGGAGTATAATATTGTTTTTTCCTTTCTGTATTTACACGACGTTTGAAGCGGCAAAAATGGCAAAAAATCCCCCCCCCCCCAAAACAGGCGTAATTTGAGTGTTTCTGAAGTCATCTCCTAACATTACTTGGTCAATAGTTAGTACAGTGACCTACTTTCTTGGTAGGAAAAGGGTGAATGAGTGGTAGAGTGAAGTCGGATGATGAAGAAGAGGGATTTGCAGGGATCCAAGAAAGCAAAGAGTGGCGAGAAGAAGACGTGGATATTAAAGGTGGTAAAATCATGTCAATTCTAACCAAAACAAAACAAAACAAACTGATGCTAGATTAAAGCAAAACGCGAAGTAATCAAAATGCGTAGGAAAGGAAGTGAAAGTAGGAAAGAGGGCACGCCCAGCTTCTTCGTTTAGGTTTCAGGAATGATGCCATTGGGACTGTCATAACCGGCATCTTTGAAGTGAAAAGTGTTAACGAATCTGATTCTTTAAGCAATTTTACGTGGACGATTATGCACATTTACTGCGTTTCAGTTTCTGTCTGTCTGTCTGTCTGTCTGTCTGTCTGTCTGTCTGTCCGTCCGTCTGTCTGTCTGTCTGTCTGTCTATCTCTCTCTATATATCTCTCTCTAGCTAGCTAGCTTTCATAGGGCAGAAAGGAGAAGAGCAGCAGTATGGTTTAGACATTCGCCTGCTAGTAAGTAAACTCACGATTCCAGGATTCGTTCTCTGTTGAGTTTTTGACTTTTTCCTCAGTTTGATCGGAAAACCAAACTGAACGTGCAGTCCTTCAGAACGGTACAAACAATGAGTCGGATCCGTGTGCTTTATGGCCCGCTCACGCTAAAGATCCCACGGCAGTTGAAAATCATGAAGAGCGTGGCATTCGCCTGGTTGCTCTGATATAAATCAGTGGGAGAGATAGTTTGATTTCCCAGGTCTCTCCCCTTGAAGACCGATAGCCTTCTTGCCTTTCTGAAGTCTTGTTAAAATGGGTGGCGCTGCACTGCGGCGACGAGCTCTCAAAGGAGAGAGCGGCCTGAGTTTCACATAATAAAACCATTGTGATATAACACACGATTATGAATGACATAAAAAAAAATATATATGAAACAAAAATACATGCATATGGAAACAAAGCTCGGGGTGTTGAGCTGCACTGGAGGAAAGCACTCTTCCCAGAGAAAGCAGCCCGCATGTCGCATAGTAATATCAATTACAAAAAAATATAAAAGGAATACAGACATCCGATCTATGGAGTCCATACCACTAAAGAAACGGAGGTGTAAGAACGACATCTCAGAGGCTGACAGATTAAAATGTATCTGACCCCACAGAGATTTATCACGAGGAACCTTTCAATGAAATTGAGGGAACAGAAAAAGTGAAGAAATAAAAAGGTCAACACTTTCTACATCAATGTTTCCACCTGGAAACGGATCGTGCTATGTAGACAGTATCATGTAGACAGTGTGTTAACATGAACTGCTATGGGCTGCATGAGAGAGAGAGAGAAAGAGAGAGAGAGAGAGAGAGAGAGAGAGAGAGAGAGAGAGAGAGAGAGAGAGAGAGAGCTGTGATGTCTTGAGTCTAAAAGTTCAGAGCTTTTTGCTTTGGTAATAGATCCATGCCATCACGTTCTAGGCTACTTATGTTCGAACAAACAAACAAACAAACAAACAAACAAACAAACAAACAAAAACAAACAAACAAACAAACAAACAAACAAACAAACAAACAAAACAAACAACACAAATTATATAATATAATGTAAGATATGAGGGACAATCTTTTCCCCCCATTTTAGATTGTAGCTTGTAAATAAGTTGTACAAGTACACAACAGTTACAAAAATTAAGCAGGTCTTCACACAACCACTAATTCCATTAAGTATTGTATATAACGAAATCCGAATGAATCATATCAATACTGATTTGTAGGATTAAACATACAGTTGCTTAAAGCATTGTTCTGAAGCTGTAAGCCAAAGCTGGTTCAGGAATGTATCAAACTTCGACAGGATAAAACATGACCACACTCCAAAATATTCAAAATATCTTGCTTGTAAAAGATCCTTGGGAGTATAAAACACAACGTTTCAAGCCCAGGCCCTTTGTCAAGTGAAAAATAAAATGACAGAGGAGTATTGAAAACAGTTCAAGGAAATAGGGGGCAGAACTGTTTTCAATACTCCTCTGTCATTTTATTTTTCACTTGACAAAGGGCCTGGGCTCGAAACGTTGTGTTTTATACTCCCAAGGATCTTTTACAAACAAGGTATTTTGAATATTTTGTTTTTTACCCTCAAGATCCAGCAGTCAAATTTTGTTCATGACCACACTCCGTCTAATCTCGATCAGTCTCAACAGAATTTATTATACACAACCATCCGACGCTTCCTAAACCTTGCTGTCTAGAGGCAAAAGTATGGACACACACCCATGCCTATCGATCTCATGCAGTAAGTCAGCTAGAGCGGTCGGAAACATAATCTGATAGTCGCGACCCTACAAAAACTCACTGATTTTTCATTCTGCCAGCCTTACGAAAATAATTCCAAATATGAAAAAATCAAGAAGGTTGGCAAGCAAACACAAGGACATGGGACCCAGAGGTCCAAAGATGACAGGGTTTTCAATTTTATACCGTAGGAAAATACATGGTGGTTATGATGAGGCCAACGGTGCCTTTCCTCCTCCCACCTTACTCGTAAGAGGCCATTTCGTGTGGATGGGGCCTTTTTGTGTCAGAGATAGACGTCTCTAATCTCTTTGACTGCAGGGGTCTGGAGGACTGTGCAAGTATCAAGGAAAGGTAACTGAAATGAACATCACTGGTGAATGGCGAATGATGGTCTTAAAAGGGAAACAGGGGAACGTTCGGAAATGATGGTGATGGTAGTTGGTGGGTAGGAGAGGGGCTGGTAATCGTGTTGCTGATGGTGAGAGGGAGCTGTGAGAAGCATAGAAGGCAGAGAGGAATGGGAAGGAGGTTGGGCTACTGCAGATGATGGACGGTATATGTTGGAGGCCTTATCAGCAAGAAAGGGAGTAAAAGACGAAGGAAAGTAAGAGAGAAAATTGTGGAATATATTTGTCTAAGATCTTTTACCACAGAAAGATGGAAAAGTAAATGATAACGAGGTTTGAACAGATATATGAAAGAAAGGATGGAGGAAGTGAGGGAGTGAAGGAATAAAAGCAAGGAAGAAAATAACAAAAACGCATTACTGACTTCTTTTTTTTCTGATTCTTATCTGAAAACTTTTGTTTGTTTGGTTGATTTTGTTTTTGATGAGTTACGTTTAAGAATGAATATCATTCTGTGGTATATTCAGTGTGCGTTTAATGGTGGAATAAGAAAAAATATGTTTACAAACGCTGCCGTGTTTGTGGTGCATAATTCAAGAGAATGCATTTTGAATGTAAAGATTGTGTACATTCTTTTGCAAATCAGATCAAACTGACACTTGTTGTAAGCATATATGTATTTATTCCTATTTTGCTTTCATTTATCAGAAAGTTAGCATTGTGTTCAAATGCATGTTGGGGTATGTCCTTGCCTTCGATAAAATGAATTATTCACAGTTTCTTTCATTTTCTCTTTTCCACCCCCCCCACCCCCCCTCTTTGTGTACACTTGATTTTAATCTTTCTTTTTTGATGGTTTTTTTTAAACCACACCATTAGAAAAGTTCAACCTGCTCAGTCCACAAAAGAGACAACATGGAGACATGGACGTTTAAATCGACAAAACTAAAGCTAACAGCTAATAATACACTTATCATTATAAAAACTAACAGCATATTGCCGTTTAACAAAACTGAGAAATTGGATGAAGTCATGGGAAAAAATCTAAACTAAACTAGACTAGACTAGACTAGACTAGACTAAACTAAACTAAACTAGACTAGACTAGACTAAACTAAACTAAACTAAACTAAACTGAACTAGACTAGACTAAACTAAACTAAACTAGACTAGACTAAACTAAGCTAAACTAGACTAGACTAGACTAGACTAAGCTAAGCTAAGCTAAGATAAGCTAAACTAAACTAGACTAAACTAGACTAAACTAAACTAAACTAAACTAAACTAAACTAAACTAAACTAGACTAGACTAGACTAGACTAGACTAGACTAAACTAAACTAAACTAAACTAAACTAAACTAAACTAAACTAAACTAAAGAGATTGAATAAAATATAATAAAGTAAACAAAATGAAACAAAACAAATGAAATAAATGATATGAAACAATATAAAATAAAAATAATCTAAGATAACATGAAATAGAATAAAACAAGATGAAATAAAACATAATATAATGAAATAGATAAAACAAAATAAAATAAACTGAAATTAAAAAAAAATAAAATAAAATAAAACAAACTAAACACTCAAGCAGTTCTGTTGATATTTTCAAACAAAACGTTGGTTGGTTTTTATAGCTCTAATCCCCTGAAAATGGATCATGTTTGTGCAGGCATCATATTCTTAGCAGTCCAGATCGTATGAGGGAAAGGTGTCTAAGCCTGGTGTCCGAATGTTCATTCGTATGTTTGCTTTTTTTCTTTTTTTTTCCTCTTTTTTGTCAACTTAGTGGTGAGCAATAGACCCACATAATGGGCGGTGAAAACATATACGATGATCTTACCTTAACAATGAGGAAAGATTTACTTTATTATTATTGAGAGACAGACAGACAGACAGACAGACAGACGGACTGACAGACAGACAGACAGAGACAGAGAGACACAGACAGACAGAGGGAAACAGAGAGACAGAGAGGCACAGACAGACAAGAGAGACAGACAAAAAGACGAACAGACAGAAAGAAGACAGACAGACAGAGACAGGAAAAGAGATGCAAAGACGGAGACAGACAAAGAGAGAGACAAAAACAGGCAGAAACAGACAGACAGACAGACAGACACACACACACAC
>JAPXFY010000013.1:9186227-9188727 GCA_030674185.1 Monoplex corrugatus | reverse complement strand
TTATTATTATTTTTTCATTCATTCATTCATTCATTCATTCATTCATTCATTCATTCATTCATTTATTCATCCATCCATTCATTCATTCATTTGTTCATTCATTCATTTATTTATCTATTCATCTATATATTTTCAGACGCCCCAGAAGTGCAACTGCCCAACAAACGTATCGGGCAAAGCGTGGGCAAGGAAACCATCTTGGATTGCGTCATTTCCGCTAACCCTCAGGCAGTGACGGAATGGAGGCGGGAAGGCAGAGCACTGGACAAGTCACGCAAATACGACATCGATGTCTTCAGGGACGAGTACGAGAACACGGTGACCCTCAGTCTGAGGATCAAGAACCTGGTCAAATCGGATTACGGAAAATACGTCTGCGTAGGAAGTAACCACTTGGGTGAAGATCAGGAAGAGATGACTTTGTACGGTATGTTAGCTTCTTGTTGTGTTGTTGTTGTTGTTGTTGTTGTTGTTGTTGTTGTTGTTGTTGTTGTTGATTTTTCGTCGTAGTTAATAGTGCAGACTGGTTATTTTTCGCGGATTTTGTGTAAGACATTAGGTAAAAGTTACTAGCAGATATCAACAAGAAAAGACCAACATAAACTGACTATCTGTCTCGTAGGAAGAACACATACCTCATGGCAACTATATTTCAAGGAAAAACAGTGGCAAAAAGTGAGAAAGGCAGACGTCCTGTCTCATAAATCGAGAATATGACCAACATCAGTTGCCTAAATATTCAAGAACTTGTCCACAAAAGTCAAGACAGAGCCATTTGCAGACGGGTGGCTGTGTCACAGATTCATCATCATCATCATCATTAAGTGCCCTGCCGCATGACGATTGCCCTCCATATGCATCTATCCCTTGTCGCTGCAAGCACATCTTCCACCCTTTCTGTCCGCAGTCATCCTGCAAGTCCGTCCAGCATTTTTTTTCCTTGAGTCTACCTGCAGCTCTTTCTCTCCAGCTTTCCTGTTGTGACCAGGTGATCTAATTCCCCTTTCCTCATAAAATAGCATGTAAGATACTAAGTAAAGGTTACTAGCAGACATCGACAAGAGAAGACTAAAATACATTGACCATGTGATACGTAGCAAGAGTTACAGACGTCATGGCAACTATTTATTTCAAGAAAAAACAGAGGAAAAAAAAGCAGGAAGGCAGACCTCCAATCTCATACATCGAGCACGTAACCAACATCAGCGGCCTAAATATTTAAGAAGTTGTCCAGAAAAGTCAAGACAGAACCATGTGGAGGGGGGTGGCTATGTCACAGAGTGCAGCTGCCAAACTGAACCCGATGACACCGACAGGTGAAACGAAGTCATTGGTACTAATTCTAACAATGAGCCCAGCTCCAAACTCTCATCCTCGAGGATTGGCTTTTTTGATGAATAAACTGCTAAAGCAAACGGTGAGGGTTAGGGTCGTGGCTAGGCTAGGGTTAGCTGTAGTGAGGGTTAGGGTTATGGCTAAGGCTAGGGTTAGCTGTAGTAAGGGTTAGGATTATGGCTAGGGCTAGGGTTAGCTGTAGTAAGGGTTAGGGTTATGGCTAGGGCTAGGGTTAGCTGTAGTAAGGGTTAGGGTCGTGGCTAGGGCTAGGGTTAGCTGTAGTAAGGCGGCGTCGGAAGCTTCCGACTGCTATATGTATGTCTTAGTGTCTTAGTTGTCTTCACATTTGTAGTCAATTTTGTAATCCCCTGGTCAAAAATTAAAGGGAAAGGAGCTGGCAGCAGAGGAAAATTGAGAACTGATAGCCCTCATTCAACCCAAGGTTGGACATGGATCCCCCCCCCCTCCCCCGCCTTCCTTTTACTCGCAAATGAGTGGTGGGCTGGTTGCTAGACTTTCGGATGAGACTAAACATCATGGTCTGATGTGCAGTATGTTCTTGGCTTACGTGAAAGGTCACACAGTATTGGAAGGGCTTTCCCTAACAAAATTATGTATAACAGATCACTTTCGTAAACATAAAATCATATAGGAACGTTGAACAAAAATCGTGGCGTCATACTATGGCAACATGCTTTCACGTGGAATGGTATTTGCATTCCATGCAGAAAAATTCCATATGACAAAAACAAAAAGAAAAACAAACATCAAGTCAATCTGTGTAATCCACACATATACATACTGACGAACCCATCCACATCCATACATACGTACGCATTTAAGTAGGCGTCATATATACACACCCCACACACCCCCTCGAAATACCGGGGTCTCTTTCAGTTTAAATAGTATTCCAACCTTCTGGAAATTCAGAGCTAGAAATTTCTTTTTTACTGTCGCTCTCTTTGTGTCTGCCTTGTTCCTTTGCTTTCTGTCATTTCTTCCTGTCATGTTTTGTTTTGGTGATCCATTCGCCTGTGTGTGTTCGATAAGGCATTACGTACTTTCCTTATGGTCTGATAATTGGGTGCATTCGTTAAGTGCATTTTTGGCCCTTAGGAAATGTGATGTGCCGAAGCAAATTCAGGTAATTTAGACCCGTTTT
>JAPXFY010000013.1:9176227-9181227 GCA_030674185.1 Monoplex corrugatus | reverse complement strand
CATGTTGTGGCATGAATTCATCACCAAAGAGGCGTAATGTATCCTGATGAACGTGAATAATATGATAGCTGCTAATGCTTTGAGGACACCAAGCTGTGGACAAACACTTGAGACACGAAAAATATTTTATAGTCATCGGGTGGGTCCTCAATACAGGACAAATGTCCTTTAAACCACATAATCGATTTAGACAAAGCTTTCATACCTAACTGTACGACCTATCACTTGGCGGAATCTTCAACTAACTGGCACATAATTTGCTAGCCACGAAATTTTGCAAATGTGAAATTGTGTTCAACGGGGAAAAAAATCTTATATCGAGTGAAGCTGTTTGACGTGACAAAGAAAATAGACTATACTATTGCAGTGTGACAAAGCAATGTTTCTTAAGAATGCATTTTACCTTTGCATTCCTTGCATACCGACTTCAGTGTTTTCTTCGGCGATGTTTTGTTCTATCCAGGCACAGATTGTGTATGTGGATTTTGTGTGTGGTTTTTATTTGTTTGGGGTTTGTTTATTTTATTTTATTTTATTTTAATTTTTTTTGTAAGTCACTTAACCCTTTGACTCCCGCACCCTGTCCACCAGCATCCTGTATGGCCAACCATGGTAGCAAAGCAAAAACTTAACCCTTTGATTCCCTCACCCTTTCCACCAGCTTCCTGCAGGAAGCTGGTGGAAAGGGTGAAGGAATCAAAGGGTTACGTTTTTGCACTTGGTGGATAGGGTGAGGGATTCAAAGGGTTAATGTGTATGCTGTGTGTACGTCAGCTGGAGAAACTCGTTCACGCCTATGATCGTCATTGTTTACAAGTGGATGATTTACTTACTTTACAGTGATTATGACCTATGAAGATATACATTCTGTGTTCGGGGTGGGCGTTTCGCTGTTTCTTTTGAATAATTGATCGTATCAGTCTGATAGATTGAAAGCCACGTTCTGGGCAAGACTTGACTCAACTAGAACTATGCTGACAATAATATGCTGAACTATGAACATCAAACTCATTAATTGATGCTGAAGATATAAACATTCTTATTCATTTCTATATTCTTGTATTGTGCTATCATGTCTTCGAAACAGAGTGTATAACTTGTACGTGTCGTTTAGAAAGAGTGAGTCTTCATCATGTGTTCAGTAGTCATTAAACAAAAAATATGACCGTCACTAATAAGAAACAGACAATTTGTTAGATGGAAATAAAACTGCGTGAAAATAAGTTCTGCTCCTATGGATATCGTCGAAACCTACGCAAAACAAATTTCAAAGCAAATGACTCGACTTTTTATGTTATGGTGAACTGCTGTCTTCAGACGCGTTGATTGCCCATAAAGTAAAGATCATTTATACCAATCACTAGTAACCACCATGAGATTGCTTATCTTTTTCCGTCAGTTTTACAACGACTTTCTCCGTATCCTTTTCTTTTATAACGCCATTGTCTGGAAGAATATTTTGTTCATATTCATATTTGTGAGTTAGGGTATTCTTCGATCTATCTATGGTATGGATTTATTTTGTGCTCAGTAGCTGAGTCTTCTCACAGAGGAATATGAGTATCCATGATATGATAATACAATATTTCTATCATGGAAAAACATATTGCTAAAACGTATGTATGGTAAGGATTTAACTATTTCTAGTGCATTGCCGCAACCTTTTTGTTTCCTCTGTTAAGAGATCAAATTTTCTTACAGAGGAGTATGAATATCCATGAAATGAAAGTGTGATATTTATGTCATGAAACAGCAGATTGCTAAAACATTGATATTTTTTGTTTGTTTTTGTTTGTTTTTTGTTTGTTTGTTTTTTTTCTTTTTTTAATTCATAGCCGAGTTTTCCTATAAATGATTAAAAGAGTCCATGAAATGAAAATATTTTCCTGTCATGGAACTGACTATTGCTAAAAAAATTCGTATGGAAGGGCTGATATATACCTGGTGGGTTGCCACAGCCCTTTTTTTAATTTCTGTTTTTCTTTACCGCTAAATTTTCTCATGAAATGAAAATATGATATATCTGCCATTGAAGAAAGTGCTAAAACATTCGTATGGAAGGATTGAACATTTTGTAATGCGTTGCCCCAGCCCTGTTTTTTGTTTTTGTTGTTGGTGGTGTTTTTTGTGTGTGTTTTTTTTTCGTTTATAATCGGGTTTTCTTATTTCTTATAAAAGATTAAAAGAGTCCATGAAATGAAAATGTGACTGCCAGCACGAAATCAGTCTTAACTAGCATTTTGGACATTTTGAGATATACATATCACTGGAAAGTTTACTTTCTCCTGATTTTTTGGTACTGAATAAAGCTTGTACTAAACAAAATGTAGAAGTTATGTATGTTAAAAGTCATTAAGTTGTATGACGGCCATTTTGAGAAAACGGCCTCTAAAGTTTTTGTGTGCTCTCCTACACATTTTCCTTAAATTCCTTTATTGGTGGCTTTGACCCAGTTTGTTTCTAATTTTAGCTGTCATTATCTGAAAGGTACACCAAAGAGCTTTTCGTCAGTATATTTCATGTGCGGTACTGTACAGGTTCCGGTTCATAATAAGAGACAAAAATAGGTACTTTTGGTAGGAAATTGCGTTTCTTTTCTGCTGCGATCAGTGCATTAAAATACCATTTTAGATTGATTAAAAATATTTTTTCAAGAAAAAAAATATTCTGTTGGGGATTGATTATAATCTACAGAAATCAATTTTGAGAAAAAGTCAAAACACCCCAGAAAGACCCTCAGTCACCTTTTTCAGCTCCTAGTGCTGTTCGACTGACTGCGAGTTAAGACTGATTTCGTGGTGGGATGTCACAAATGTAAAATCTCCGTCATATTGCTAAGACGTTCGTATGGAAGGATTGAAATATTTCCAGTGCGTTGTCATAGTGTATCCTTTGTCGTCGTTTACTTGTTCTCCCTTTGTTTCCTCCTCTTCCTCCTCACCGTTCCCCTACTTGCTTGTGTGTGAGTGTTTTTTTTTTAATTTACAGGCAGACATACACACACCCTCGTCAGTGTTCTTGTGAAATGTGATCTACAAAGAAGATAGCTGTATTGATGCCAACAAGCATTATCTTGAATGTACCATACCAGGCTGAAATCCTCTCTATGTTTGTCTCTGTCTGTTTCTATGTGTCTGTCTGTCTTTCTGTCTGTCTGTCTGTATAACTGACTGACTCTGTCTGTTTGTCTGACCGACTGACTGACCTCTGTCTGTCTGTCTGTCTTTGTATTTGTCTTTGTCTCTGCCTCTGTCTGTCTCTGTCTGTCTATCTGTCTGTCTGTCTGTCTCTCTCTCTCTCTCTCTGTCTCCCCACCCTCACCCTTTCTATCATTCTCTCTCTCTGTCTCTGTCTGTCTGTCTGTCTCTCTGTGTCTGTCTCTGTCTGTCTGTCTGTCTGTCTGTCTCTCTCTCTCTCTCTCTTTCTCTCTCTCTCTCTCTCTCTCTCTCTCTCTCTCTCTCTCTCTCTCTCTCTCTCTCTCGTTCACATATTTTTGGACACAAGAACCCTGCAGCTGTGCTATAAGATAAGCTCCTGTTAAAACAGACAATAGACTGATAGTGTCAGGTGTTTTCTGTTTTAACTGATACCAGCCTTGTGATAGAAACTGGTTTGTTTCTCTTTTGTTGGTAGAGAAGCACAAAGGGGTCGTACCTTATGCCATGATTATTTCGGATCTTCTCTATCACCTGCCATCTGTGGCGTGAGCGCATATGGAATTTATTTCCAAGCGCACACATGCTATCCCGAAAAATCGAAATTGAAAGAAAAATGAGTAAATTGCGAGATGTGTTTCCTTTTCTTTTTATTTATTTATTTCATTTTTGTTTATACAAAACGACTACTGTCTATATTAAAGTACGTCTGTGGGATTTTCTACTATGGAGACCCAGTCACGGCAAACAAAGACCAGGACGTCCAAAGAAGACCTTCATCGACCAACTGATGGATGATACGGGCTGTCAGTATGATGAACTAACTACTGCAATGTCTGACAGAGAAGGATGGAAGAAACGTGTCATGGATAGCCGAGCAAGCTCGACATGATGATGATGATGATGATGATGATGATGATGATGATGATGATGTGGCAAAGACTTGTCATTTATTCGTTGCACTATACATACAGTAATGCGTTTGTGATGAAGACTCGTAACCGTTCGTCCTGCTATTGTGTACAATAAAATGTGAACGATGAAGATAGCCTAAGCAACTATTAATCATGTTATTGTATACAACAGTATACTTATAATGAAGATAGACTAATATAGCCTTCGAAAATATTGATCTTGCTATGATATACAAGGGTAAGACTAATATAGCCTTCGAAAGTACTGATCTTGCTATGATATAGAAGGGTACACATGTAATGGAGGTAGGCTAATATACCTACGTAAATATTGGTCGTGATATTCTATACAAGAGTACACTTGTACTGAAGATCGTCTAACGTACCAACCTACTTGACTATTGGTCGTACTATTCTACACAGGAATGCACTTGTGATAAAGATAGACTAATAAACTACCCATCGTGTTATTGTATACAGTAAAGTGTGTATTTGTGATGGAGACATATTGTTGTTTACTTTGATACTCTATACAATTGCATTTGTTATGAAAGATAGCCAACATAACTAATGGTCATGCTAGTGTATATCGACAACGTATTTGTGTTGAAGATAGTTAGCTATCCAGCCGATTCATTTCAAAGTCAAAGATGAGGATAACATATTCATGGCTTTTTTTATACGCCAGAAAGAACGTTAAACACTAAGGCCCTACGAAAATGTGCCGATGGTAAGTGAACTAAGGGCTAACTGAAAACACAAACACAGACGAAGACACAGACACGGACACGGGTACAGATAGACAGACAGACAGACAGACAGACAGACAGGCATACACACACATACAGACACACAGACATATATATATATATATATATATATATATATACATATATATGTATATATATATATATATATATATATATATACA
>JAPXFY010000013.1:9146227-9151227 GCA_030674185.1 Monoplex corrugatus | reverse complement strand
TGTTAAAAACTAAACATTACATTTGTTGTTCTTCTCATTTTATGTCAGTGTAGTTTGTTTTTTTCACAATGGACGAAGCAGCAGGAAAGTTTCAGTCTTTCTCTCATAATTTTTTGTATTTGGTGTTTGTGTGTTTGTAATCTTACGCTTGCCAAAGGCCATTTGGTCGAACATTTGCGCCTGTCTTGTCTGGTTCTATTGAATACGCATACTAATTCCTTATTTTTGCTTTTCTCTGGTTCCTTTTTCATTTAGTTCAAATCACTTCTGAAGTATGCAGCTAAAAAAAAACAAAAAAACAAACAAACAAACAAACAAAAAATCAACAACAACAAAAAAACATGATTCATAATTAACGGCTTTCTTAGTAGTTGATACTGACATTCGTTTTGCCTGTGACCATTACAAATATGTATGCATTTCATTTTTTCATCACCATCAAGACTTATTTTCCAGACGAAGTGCAGAAGACGATATCCATTCCCTAACTAACCACGTCACCAACCCACTATCACTGCATATGCCCACCAGTTTAAGCAGATACTGCCTCGAATTTCTCTCCCCTGGAGATTCTCCAATTCAGGAAATTCAATAAAGAGGGCAAATGGGGTGCCCTTTGTCGATAGCGGAAAAGACAGTTTTCCACCACAATTGAATTTGCACCAAAAAGACTCTGAATTCTTGAAGTGGAAAGCAAACAAGTTTGAATCTCGGCTAAAGCAAAGGAAGACTGAACACCGATTACTGAGAAGAAATTCATCAGGGGAGTGAAAATCATAGCGTCTACTTTTACCTTGGAGACAGCTTGATGGAAGTTGTCTCTTCTGTAGCAGTCTGAAGGGGGTAAAACTTTATATGGGTTTTGTGCATCTAACTTTGACTTATCCATTTATCTTTATATCGTATTTATATTTATATCAGTTTTCTTTTGTCACAATTGATTTACCATGTGAAATTCGGGCTGCTCTCCTCGTTGAGAGCGCCTTCGCCGCATTGCAGCGCCACTCGTTTCTTTTTTGTGCTCTTGTAGATTTTTTTTACCAGGACTTCACGAAGGCAAATAAGTTTAATTGGCCTTCAAGAGAAAATGGAAAATGGAAAATGAACCTATCTCTCCAATATTTGTATAATAGGGCAGCTGGGTGAATTCCCTGCTCTTCACGATTTCCAACTGCCGTGGGATGTTTAGCGTTCGAAGACCAGAAGGCACATGGGTCCGACTCGTTTTTCGTCCCTTTCTGAAAAAATTAGACGTTCAGTTCGATTTTTCAGTCACGTTAATGAAAAAAAGTCGATACTTCTTTTTTTCCTCTTTGTCTGTTCACTTACTTATTCATTTCACATGTGGATTTGAAATAGCTGATCAGGAAAGATCTGAACTGATGGCATGAAACAAACCTTGAAGATTTACGGGATTTCTCCACCCCAGGCTTTTCATTTCGCAGCTGACCGTCAGTTTTTCCTTTCTGTGACATCAGTAACGTCACAAACGCACATATAAAACAAAAAAAGAAAGCCATATAGACATAATGTTGTTTACAACATCGAAAGCAAAGGCATGAACAACCGCAGAAAGCAATAAACAACATAAACAATTGCCACAATAACACTGAATATGAAGAACGCGACAATCACCAAATTGAACAGAACACGATCCCAATCTGAGCTTGTTGATAAGTTTCAGTTTTAGTTTCAGTTTCTCAAGATGGCGTCTCTGCGCTCGGAACGAATTCCATATGCACTAACGTCACAGGTGCCACGTGTATGGTGATCATTGCTCATGCCTTAAACTTGCACATAAACCCATGAGTTGGCCAGGTCCTGAGGCCCTACCTAGCCTATGTTTTACCTAGTCTGTAATTTATGCTGGTATTTTAACAGCCTACCAATGGAATAATCTTGGTTACATGTAACTGTCATGTGTATGTGTGTGTCTTGCCTTCAAAAAACGAACATAGTAATACTACTACTACTACTACTACTACTACTACTACTATAATAATAATCATAATCATAATAATAATAACATATATATACATTATTATTATTATTATTATTATTATTATTATTGTTATTATTATTATTATTACATATATATATATATATATAGGTAGAAAGAAACTCTAGGGAGAGCTAGACAACAGAAGGTCTTCAGAGAAGTAACCCCCTTTAGACAAGTGTTTCGGCCCTGAATTCCTTACACTCTCGGGGGGCCGGGCCACATCCAGGTCATGACTCCTGGATGCCCTTCTGCTGTTGTCTATTTTTTTTTCCCACGCCGGGGATCGAACCTGGGCGATTCTGCGCTTCAGAACTGCGGTACGCGGTTTTACCAATGTGCTAACGGGGCACACATCATCTGTAGGGAATTTAATCCTTATGAAGTTCACTTTTTTGGTTCCTCCTTGCCCAGATCCAGCTTGAGCTCCTTTCTGCTGCCTCTGCCATCGCTTTAAGGGCTCTAGTCCTCTTCTTCCCAGAAATGGCGAGTTGTTTCATGAGATCATAAGCGGAGGTGCCCACAAACCCTCTTGCCCCGACCTCTATGGCGAAGATTTTGACCCGCAGACCTGCTTTCTTCAGGGTGCTGGCAAGACCGGCGTATTTTTCGGTCTTGTAGATATGTGCTTCTTCCATTCTGCTTTCGTATGGCACAGTGAGTTCTATCAGAATCACTTGTTTCGAGGAGTCAGAGTGGAGAGCGATGTCTGGTCTCATGCCTGTCTTGCTGATGACATCTGGGTAATTTCTCCACTCTGGGAGGTCTGCTGTACACTCCCAGTCGACTGCTCCATCCAGAAGACCCTTTGGCAATGTGCTGGTTGTCATAGCCCTTTCGGGCCAGACCTGTTTCCCTCCTGCTTTGTAGAACGTTGTCATAGCAATTGGTGCATTTGGGGTCATGGTTTTTTCGCTAACCACATCTGTGATCACTTTCAGAACTTGGTTGTGCCTCCATGTATACCTTCCTTGGGCTAGCGCTACTTTGCAAGAGCTTAGGACATGTTCCACTGTTTGTTTCTTCCGACAGAGCGGACATGCTGGGTCGTCTGCTTTCCCCCATTTCACTAAGTTTGCATTCGAGGGGAGCAGGTCATATACAGATCTGAGGAGGAAGCTTATCCTTAGAGGAGCCATGTGCCACATATCGTTCCAGCTGAGACTTCTTTGGAGTGCACTGTCCCATGTTGTCCATTGCCCCTGTTGACCTTGCTGGACTGCCTTCTGCACTCTTTTGACATCTTCTTCTTCCTTCAACTCCTGTATGATCATGTCTCTTTTTTCCTTCCCTTTGGCTTTGGACCACCACTGCATTTTTGTTGCTCCCAGTCCCTGTCTGTTGGTTTGCGTGTGTCCAATTATTTCTTTGATGCTGAGGTTTCTCTTGGCATTGTTTACAGCCTCTTGGACTTTCCACTTTCTGCCAGTTCTCAGCTTTGGATGAACTGCTCTCACGATATTGTCCTCCGATTCCTCCAGCATGCTCAACAGTCTTGCTTTTCCAACTTTGTATTCCTCCACTATGGATTTCAGAGGTAGCTTCAGCATTGCTTGACGACAGTAGAATGCAACATCAGTGAGACCAGGTGGGACACCGAGCCATTTTCTTGTGTATTTGTTGATTTTGGCTTCCATTGCTTCGACTGTGCTGGTGCAAATGTCATAGATTAGCAGTGGCCACAGCAGCTTTGGTATCAGCATGAACTGTAGACACCAGACTTTGTATTTGCCTGGCAGTCCGCAGTTATCTATTTTCTTCAGGCCTTCTTCTGCTGTTTGCTTGGTTTCACATCCCCTTTGTGTGTCTTTCAGGGAGTCATCATACCATCTTCCGAGACTTTTTACTGGCTCTTCTGTGACAGTGGGGATGGCTTGGTTGGCTACCATGAATTTGACTGAATCTGCCACTTTTCCTTTTCGCAGTGAGAGACTTCGGGATTTCTTAGGTTTGAACCTCATTCTTGAAGAGGCCACCAGCTCATCCAGCTGCTTTAAGATTTGGTGTGTCTCTTCCTCATCCGTGGACAAGACTGTTGTGTCATCCATGAAAGCTTTCAGAGGAGGCATCTGGTATCCATCTCCCAGATTCACTGGACCTGAACTCTTCATTGCAGCTTTCAAGATGACTTCCATTGCCAACACGAACAGTATGGGAGAGATTGCACAGCCCATTGCAATGCCCACCTCTAGGTCTATCCAGTCCGTGGTGTATTCTTTGGTAGAGAACCGCATTGAGAACCCTTGGAAATATTTCCTCAGCATTGTTCGGATGTTTTCTGGGATGTGATACATTTCAAGAGCCAGCTGGATCATACATATATATATATAAAGTAAATGAAAAAATAATTCAAGCTGAGAAAAAAATATGCTCAAGTAATAACACCAATAACATGAAAGTATAAATATAAAGACCATGCACTAAAAAATGAGATGATGTAACCGCAACCATGATGTAGCCATCATTTTGTACATTCAACCCTAGTTGTTACAATGTCCTATCGGTATTCTCTCAAGGCCAACAGCATCGCCAACAAAAGGCAACATCCATGCCTCTAGTTACCCAAGGCACTGTACGCCTGTCGCTATGCCTGACAGTGTTAAACAGACAACCCAGCTTAGTCCTCTCCCCTGGGGACTCTCCGGTTCCGGAAACGCAATAAAGACGACAAGTCAAACGCTATCGGTCAAAACCGGAACAGACAGTTGGTGGCTATAGTTTGAAAACCACTCTCCTCCTCTCCCTTCCACGCCCCTACCCCCCCCCCCCCCACCTCCCTACAAACACCTCACCACTGCAGGCACAAAATAATTACTACTACTACTACTACTACTACTACTACTACTACTACTACTACTACTACTACTACTACTACGACTACTACTACTACTACTACTACTACTACGACTACTACTAACACTACCACTACTAACACTATTTATATAGCGCAAAATCTTGATAAACATCAAATATAAGCGCTGAGCATACACGTACGCACGCA
>JAPXFY010000013.1:9098727-9118727 GCA_030674185.1 Monoplex corrugatus | reverse complement strand
ATAGGAGGCCATCCACGTAAAAGCCCTCTCGTATGTTTGGGTCCACTTGAGAATTACAGCCATTGGACGCAAGATAGTTAGGCTGCACATCGTGACGTCTGTACAGAATGTACTGGCCATGCCGAAGTTAAGTACCTGTTGTTGCATGTGATGTCAAGATTCTTTTTCTTTCTAAGATGTCTTGGAGCTTATTGTACGTTTTCTATATTGCATCTCTGTATGATATATTTGAAAAGAAAAAAAAAACAAAAAAACAAAAAAGAAAAAAAAACAACGCCCACACACCCACAAACACAACACACAAATAAAAACCGAAAATAATTACAAACATGCAAACATATTACGTAAATAAGCATGCAACAACACGCTCGTTGAGTCGTCGCTGCATGCAACGAGCAAATGGGGGTACAGTTGGGAAACTTGGTGCATATTAGAAAACCATGCCTTGTATATACCTGTTTTTAGCCTTAGAAACGTATATATAACGTGAACTGTGACAGTACATCTTGGGAGAAACCAACCAGCGCTGGAAAAAGAAACTAACAAAGAAATAACCTGCAACCAGAAACTCTTTGACAACACAAGGAGATGAGAGGACCAGAGAAGATAGCCCCAGGTCATTAAATCTTTGAAGATCCTCAGCTCTTATAACTGAGAAAAAAGAGAGATGTTGGAATGAGAAGGCCTTGTTATCTGATTACCAGGCTTGTCGGAAAAAACAACAACAAAACTTAGAAAACTTAAAAGATCCAGAAAAAGAAAGCAAGATCGATGGGCAAAAAGATGAACAGATGGCATCAAAGAATGGACTGGGCTGAACTTCTGCTAAACGCACATTGAAGCACAGAACCAAAAGAGATGGAAAATGCATGTTGCATATTTTAATCTATAATCAGATGAAATGAATCTTTATGTTCCAAAGGTATTGATACTATCACATAGGCAAACTGCTCTCTAATCAGATATAATGAATTTCTATGTTCAAAGACATAGATACTTGCTCATAAGCAAACTGACATACACGCTGTTGCTGATCAATTTATTTTACATAAAATGAAGATGAAAGAAATAAGATACTAAAAAAAAACGGTACAAAAAGCAGACTACAGACCTTGTACTACACAGACAACCAGTGCCAGACGTGGACTTCAACTAATATCCTTGAAAGAAAGATCACAAATGTGAGATAAGATGTCTCAGGAAAGCAGCAAGCACGCCCACAGACGAAGAGATCCGCTATACTGATTAAACACCATTCAACCAGTACATCAGATAACATCGAATCAAGTGATTTGACCATCAGACGGCAGATGCACATCGGAAATAGCTGGCAGAATCGGCTAAGCCAAAACAGTATTCAAGAAGATGACAATCATTCTTACCAACAAATGCCTATCAATTAACATCAGAAAGAGAGTCCTTGAATGTTGTATAGAACCAATACTGTTGTACAGATGCGAGGCGTGGACAGTCAGCAAGCAAAGCCAGAGCAAGATTGAGGCAGACGAGATGTGGTTTCTCAGAAGAATGTTGAAAGTTCCATGGACAGCAAAGAAAACAAACGAGACAGTCTTGATGGAGACAGACACAAGGAGATCACTCATAAGGAAGATTAGAAAAAGACAAGCAACATTTATAGGCCATTTTTTGAGGAAGGGGGATTTGAAGCACCTGGTCACAACGGGAAAGCTGGAGGGAAAGAGAGCACCAGGTAGACCCAGGGAGAGAATGCTGGACGGACTTGCAGAGTGGCTGGGGATGAGGAGGGTGGGGGAGATGCTGGGGGCAACGAGAGATAGAGATGGTTGGAAGTCCATGGTCGCCAATGCCATGCGGCAGAGCACCTGATGATGATGATGATGATGACCTCGATGCCAATCAACCAGCCAGTGTGTGTGTGTGTGTGTGACACGCCCTGTCTGTATTTTCCTTTTGAATATTTCTGTGTCCTTAATATTGATCTGTCTTATTTTCAATGGTTGAGTAAAAGATTCATAACATCACCAACACCATTCCGTTCTCATAATCAAGCAACTGTCCTCTCCACTCATGCCTGATCTTTCTTGAATGTTTGCGCCATTTTTTCGCGGTCCGTTTTTTGCGACTGATGCTGTTCTATTCACTCTGTCTCATCCATTTTACGAATGCATCATCAAAAAAGTTGCTCAATTTTTTTTTTATCTATGTATCTATCTATGCATGTATGTATCTATTTATGTATCTATCTACATATATGTATATCTATGTATGTATTTATCTATACATAACTATAATGACATATGTATATATATATATATATATATATATATATATATATATATACATATATATAATTTATATATATATGTATATATATATATATATATATGTATTCAAATATACATGCATATATATATATATATATATATATATTATGTGTGTATGTGTGTGTGGTTGTGTGTGTGTGTGTGTGTGTGTGTGTGTGTGTGTGTGTGTGTGTGTGTGTGTGTGTGTGTGTGTGTGTGTGTGTGTGTAAAGGTTCGAGGAAACCATTTTCGTTACGCAGGTGACACCGTTCTAATTGCGGAAAATGAAAAAGACATACACAACCTTATGAATATAACAGAAACAGAAGGCAGCAATAAAGGGCTGGAGTTAAATAGAAGAAGACTGAAGTCATAGTAATCAGTAAAAAACAAGAAATTCCCTTGTGCAAAATTACAGCAAATGGCACAGCATTGAGATAGGTTGGCAAGTTTAAATACGTGGGAATGGTCATATCACTAGACGGCAGATGCACATCAGAAATAGCCAGCAGAATCAGCCAAGCTAAAACAGCATTCAAGACAATGAAAAGCATTCGTACAAAAAAAAATGCTTATCAATTAACATCAGGGAGAGAGTTCTTGAGTGTTGTATAGAACCGAGAGTGTTGCATGGATGTGAGGCATGGACAGTCAACACGCAAAATGAGAACAAAATTGAGGCAACTGAAATGTAGTTTTTAAGAATAATGTTGAGAGTTCTGTGGGCAACGAAGAGAACAAACGAGACAGTCTTTTAAGGAGGCAGACACAAGAAGAACATCAATGAAAAAGATTAGGAAAAGACATGCAACATTTATAAGACATTTCTGTAACAAGAGAAATTAGAGCTCCTAGTCGCACAAAAGGAACGCTGGAGGGAAAACAGCAACAGGTACACTCAGGGAGAAACTATTAGACAGACTTTCAGACTGGCTGAGGACACAGAGGTTGGGAGATGTGCTTGCAATGGCAAGGGATAGATTCGTATGGAAAGCCATGATTGCCAACACCATGCAGCAAAGCACATGACATATATATATATATATATATATATATGTATGTATGTGTGTGTATGTGTGTGTGCGTGTGTGTGTGTGTGTGTGTTGTGTGTGTGTGTGTGTGTGTGTGTGTGTGTGTGTGTATGTGTGTGTGTGTGTGTGTGTGTGTGTTTGTGTGTGTGTGTGTTGATGACTAAAAAGAAAAACAAACAAACAATCAAACCAAAAAAAAGATAGTATCAGTAACACTCGAATGAGCCATCTCGTTTTTTGGATGAGCCCTTGAGAAACATTCGTAAAAAACAAAACAAAACAAAACAAAACACAAAACCAAAAACAAAATCACGTTTTCAATTATAGGTTCACTGTATTCTAGAATGTAGACCATGCCATGTTTCCGTCTTGCATTAGCGATTTAAAACGACAATTCAATTCAGCTGCACTAACTCTCCACTTTGAACGGGGCAATGGACGTTTATCCATCACCAACCTGTTTACAACATTGCCAACAAAACGAGTACAATAAAACAATCATCTGATGACAAAGGCCAGTGTGCATCACCATTAAGTTTTTATCACATTGTTCCCTGGCGTGGATCTCATTAACACTCAGTGGCTACTTTATGGTTAATGAATGGGGCAGTGTCAACAATATACCTAACAACCCGTGGAGATAGATGCTGTTCTTAAATCACAAAATCCACAAAGTCCTAGCAGATTGTCGGCCAAACGCAGCGCTTCGGTTTATTACGCCTCATGATGAGGCGATTGCATTCAGGTGATGTTAGACCAGTAATGTGTCCAGCTAGTGGGGTGTACAGGTTGACGAAGCAATTTGTTTTAAGCGAAAACAATCGTGGTTGTTTCGAGTCCCCAATGTACTGGACCTGACTGCTGAGAATATTGACCTCAAAACTCACAACAGCATGACGAGTGGCGTTTAGCGAGTGTTGTGTCTCAAAATTAGCGCTATAAACTCAACTTTCACGTCAGTTAATGGTGTTTATTGCCCTATCAAGCACGAATACCAGCTCCGAGCTTTAAATCGACTGATACATTCGACCCTGAATCGAATTCCAACAGCACTCTGATGTTACCTTCCCCCACGCAATGAATCGTTTATCACCAGGTGGTCCTTTCTAGTTTATTGCAGAATCTACCTGCACAATCTTTTAATATGTGGCGTTTACTTCCTTAGCAAAATGATTTGGGGGATTGTGCCTCTCTGATTCGTGTTTTCGAGGGAGGGAACAAGGAAAACCGAATTACAATTTCATTGATAACATTTCCTTAGCAACTAGAACCGAAGCTTTATGAAAATGTGAGCATGTGTTAATTAATCACATTGATATCGTTCTACGGATCTGTTGCAGCAACTGAAACATTTTTTGATGAATTTTGTCTCTTAAACAAACACATAGTAGCAATTGCTGATAGAGTCGCATTTTCAGTTTATATGAAAATCCCAGTAAGTTTCAAGACACCCGTCGTCCTATATTTTGGCTGCTACAGACAAACGTATTATGAGTTCACAAGTCACTTATTCCATTGTGAAAAGTGGAAGACGTTTCTGCGGTCAAAATGACAGACACACCGATAATTTGAACGCCAGCAACAGCCTGATTTTGTGCCACTGCTTCAGCCCTGCTTTTGTCATGTGAATCAAAAGATCAACTTCGTGAAGCAGCTTTTAGATGTCAGAACATTTTGTCTGTAAGTGTTTCTTTTGTTGTTGTTACAATACAAGGCATTCAAACTGAGTGTTCAGTGCATACATTCCCACACACTTGGGACAGACGTACACTGAAGTAAAGTCAACCTGCCAATTCCAGTATTTGTACCCAGAGAGGAATGTCTTAAAGTGTCGTTGCCCTACATGGAATCGCCAAGAGATGTGCCAATCACGCAGCTCGACAAATGTTCCTGGACCTGTGGGAACTAAGCTTATTTAGAAAGCTCAAGAACATGCTGGTCGATAACCTAAGAAAAAGTCGATTTTTTTTTGCTTTTTTAGAAATCATTGATTTGCCGGTCTTGAAATGTATTTGGGACATAATTAACGAGAATGAAATCTCCCTGGAAAGAAATATCCCTTCGATGTTCGCCATTTGTGAATGTTCTTTTTCAGATCTGTTTTTGTCATGAACAGACTCGTTTGTATTGAGGTCAGGGATTGCATGTTTTATAGCAAGTAAGGTAATCAGCCTTTGTCAAGTTCTCATTGATTTATTACATCACGTACATTATTCGCTGTTATTGATTTTTATCCAGTTTTTACCTCCGTTTTAGAACAAAAAAAGGAACATTGATAAGACGATGGTTGTGTATGTCTGTGACCAAGAAAACAAAAACAAAAAATAAAAAACAAAAAAACAAACAAAACAAACAAACAAACAAACAAACAAACAAAAACACGTAATAACGAATTTTTAACTGATTGTGTTTGGAGCTACACCTACACCAACTTTAAGCAATGGGATTGGGTTGTTGCTGAATTACGATTGCAGTGGACATCGAAGTTGATGTCACATGAACAAAATGGTTGAATGAACAAATAAATAAATACACAAAAATGAATAAATAAATAAATAAATGAATAAATGGATGCATAAATAAGTAAATACGTAAATGAATGAATGAATGAATAAATAAATCGATGAATACATAAATAAATATAAAAATAGATACATAAATAAGTAAATACGTGAAAGAAAGAATAAATAAATGAATAAATAAATAAATAAATAATGAAAATAATAATAAATAAATGAATAATAAATAAATAAATGAATAATAAATAAATAAATAAATAAATAAATAAATAAATAAATAAATGAATAAATGAATGAATAAATCAATCAATCAATCAATAAATAAATAAATAAATAAATAAATAATGAAGAAATAAATAGATAAAATAAATAAATACATAAATAACAAATAAATATGTTTGAAGAAGTTATATTAACGGCACTTTCTCGCCAACTCCTGTCAACATTTAGAACCTTTTTCCCCTTCATTTTAAGTCTTGTGTCAATGATGCGTTTAAAACATCGACGTGATCTCAAAAAAGTACAACATTTGGATTTTCTGGTAGGAAGCAAAAACTATATATTGAAATGGAGAGTTTTAGATTTTTTTGCCAGCATAGATCTGACAATCACTCGTGGTTACACACACACACACACACACACACACACACACACACACACACACACACACACACACACACACACACACACACACACACAACATACACACCACACACACAAATAGATAGATAAAGAAGTAGATAGATAGATAAATAGATAGATATATAGATAGATAGATAAATAGATAGATAGGCAGATAGATAGATATATATGTATATGTAGTATGCCGTTTGATTTGAGAGACAGAGAGACAGAGAGACAGAGAGAGTCAGAGAGATGCAGAGACAGATAGAGATGGACAGAGACAGACAGACAGACAGAGACAGGGAGACAGACATAAAGTCATAAATTAAGACAAACATACAAAGATACATAGAGAGAGAGACATAGAGACAGATATAGTGAAAACTGAGGGGCGGATATTTTTGCGATCACAGTGAGATTTACATACATGGTTATGAAAGTGGATAAATTTGTGAATCGCTTGTTTGCTGTATCAATCAAAAATGAGAGAACTGGTCGTACTATGGATGTATGATTAAATTCGCCCTTTTACTGCATATCTCGTGTGGCTCAGATTGTTATCGCTTAACTTACACTAACCAGCCTTTGGTCACCAGGTCTGTTTTCACTTTACAGAGAAAACATCATGAGAAACCTAGAGGAAGACCCTGGATTAAAGGTTGGAGGAAAAATGATAAACAACATTCGATACGCAGATGACACCGTGCTAATTGCAGAAAATGAAAGGGACCTACAAAACCTTGTGATTATACTAGAAATACAAAGCAAAGGTAAGGGGTTGGAACTAAACAGCAGGAAGACTGAAGTCATGGTGATCAGTAAAAAAAAAACATGAAATCTCCTCCTGCAAAATAACAGCAAACGGCACGACCTTGACACAGGTTGATACATTCAAATACCTGGGAACGATCATTTCATCAGACGGCAGATGCACATCATAAATAGCAGGCAGAATCGGCCAATCCAAAACAGAATTCAATTAACATCAGGAAGAGAGTTCTTGAATGTTATATAGAACCAATACTGTTGTACGGTTGTGAGGCGTGGACAGTCAACAAGCAAAGCCAGAACAAGATTGAGGCAGCCGAGATGTGGTTTCTAAGAAGAATGTTGAGAGTTCCATGGACAGCAAAGAAAACAAACGAGACAGTCTTGATGGAGGCAGACACAGGTAGATCATTCATGAGGAAGATTAGAAAAAGACAGGCAACATTTTTGGCCATTTTATGAGGAAAGGGGAATTGGAGCACTTGGTCACAACGGGAGAGCTGCAGGGAAAGAGAGCACCGGGTAGACCCAGGGAGAAGATACTAGACGGACTTGCAGAGTGGTTGGGATCAAGGGGGGTGGAAGAGATGCATGAGGCAACAAGTGATAGAGACAGATGGAAGTCCATAATCACCAACACCATGCGGCAAGGCACCTGATAATGATGATGATGATTAATCCTGACCCTAACCCCCCTTCCCTCTTTCAGCTTTCAGAAGAGTACACTAGTACTGACTTTAGTTGAGCATCAAAGAGTTGATGAAAGATGTTACTGTCTATAGAGTTGTTCGCGCGTCCAGATAATTTTCATTAAATCTAGAATGTTGCCTTTGGTGTTGTGTGTGGCATACTCTTCACATGCTAAGTTAATGGACAATTTCGATGTAGTGTGCGCTCTTTAATAATTAATTACACCAGTGACTGTTGTATAATTCCATCTTGGTGTGAACATTTTTCATCTGAAGTGAATTTATGGACCTGCTCTGAATACCATAACTTTTTTTGTTTTATCTAGATTGGCATTGAGTGGTAGCGCTATAAAAGCTTTATCTAAATTGTTCATTTTGATATTAGAGACCAGAGGGTGATGATGGTATATCAGCCGAAAATAGCAAAAGAAATACCAAATTCCTCCAGGGCTTCAATCATCTCTGTAGTAATGTTGTCTGGTCCTGGGGCTTTTCCTTGATTCATCTTTTTCAGTGCTGCTCTAACTTCATCTTTCATTATGGGTGGTCCTTCGAAGTTCTTTCTTATAATGTGTTCTTCGTTTCTGTCATCTTCAAAAAGGTCTGTAATGTACTCTTCCCATCTGTCTAATATTCTGTCTTTTTCCTTGATAAGCATACCATCTTTCGATTTTAAGCAACCAGTTGATGTGCATGTATTTTTCCTGTGGACAATTCATTCAATTTGTCTATACATACCTTGAGGATCCGTTTTGTGTCAGTCTTCTATTTCTTCGAATGTTTTCAGCCAAGCTTCTTTAGCATCATTACACCTATTCATGATTTCTTTGTTTATCTTCCTGTATATCTCCTTAAATATTTTTCACCAAAAATACCGATAAATCCCGACTTAAAATCAAAGACGTGATTGTATGATTTCATCATCAACAACTGCAAAGGATAATATTATTCTTTTCACTCTTATACATACCACGCATGTGCGGTCGTTTATTCAGAATATGTTCGTTCTTTAATTTAACGTCTTTTCACTATAAGTGATATTAGACGGGGGAGGGGGGGAGGGGAAATTATTAAAAAAAAAAAAAAAAAAAGTGAACAAAATAAAATGTAGAACGATAGTTGGACGGGTTGGATTTGGGCAGAGGGAAGACAGAGGAAAAAGACATTAGCAGGTGGGGGAACAGTAAAATGGAACGAGAACTTAACACTAACAATTAACTTCAATAACGTGAAGGGAAATTGTAACACTAAAATACAAACCGAATAACGTTAAAGTAATGCATTAACAGGACTGTGAACTAATGATTCTGAAATTCTAACTAACAACGTTTGATCTGATGTAATTTTCTGGAAATGATTTTCAGAATACTTTTCTTGAGTAAACATTTTCGGTAAAAAAGAACGTAGCATTTTGCAGTAGAATAAACAGTGAAACAGTGTGAACTGTTCGCCGCAAATACACTTGACATTTTTACAATATTTTGTTCTCAATGCGTTTAGCTGAATACGAAAACAAACAGCAACAATCGATCTCAAATGATACATAGAAGAATACTGCAATTTTTTACATACATTTTGAACGGTAAGTTTTATCATTTGTTGTGACACAAACTGTTCATCTGAATGTTCAAGAAATCGAGTCCATGAGGCTGATTCGAGCAAGTTGCAAGCTTCTTTTACGGAGGTATGAACATGTAATTCTATAGCATTATCAGCATTCTGGGCGCCTTGCTTAGCTGCTCTGTCAACTACTTCGTTGCCGTGAAGACCAACATGAGAAGGCACCCAGCATAAACTGATATCTGTACCTTTGACCCTTAAACGATGTATAAGATGATTTGCCTCAGTAATTAAATCAGGTCTTGTGTCGGCATTAAAAGACCGTAAGGCATATAATACAGATTTTGAGTCAACAAAGAGAACTACTTTGAAAGACATGGGTTTAAGATTTACTAGATAATGCAATGCTTGATTAATAGCGACTAATTCCGCTGTAAAGATCGATAAGTTTGCCCCAACGAAAAATGACTTTTTTATCTTAAATTTTGGAACATAAAATGCTGCTCCAGCACATTTATTTTCTAAGACTGATCCATCGGTAAAAATGTGAAGGTGGGTACGGTATTTTTCATCGATGTGTTCTCTTGCTGTGGATATCGAAATGTTGACGTTTTCAGATTTCTTAGCGTCTGTATAATCAATATCAAAAGAGGCTTTTTGCATTTCACATGTAGGGATAGGCGTTGTTGATGGTGTCTCAGCTATTTCATCCATATTTATGTTAGACTGTTTGACCAAGTCAGATATGTAAGTTGAAACAGTCATTTGTGATGAAATGCTTTTTGCTCGCTTTGGAAAGTCAACATCAGACCTGATTTTAATTTCCTTACTCACAAAATTGTCCGTTTGTGAAGTAGTTCTAACTGCAAATTTTGCTGTCGCTAGCTCACGATAGTTGTTCAGAGGCAGAATTCCAGCAACTTTGTACGTTTCCAGATTAGAGGCATGAGTAGGGACACCTAGAGCAATTTTAATACTTTTGCAGTCTAAGCTTTGTATCTTCTTTAATAAATATTTTGGTGCACTGAAAAACACTTCTTGCGCATAGGATAATTTAGATCGTACAAGTGCTGTTGACAGATGAATTAGTATGTTCGTATCCATTCCCCAAGGTAATCGGCTTATTATCTTTAGAAAATTTAGGGCTTTTCTTGCTATTGTTGAAATATAATCAAAATGGACATTCCAGTTTAATTTCGATGTCATAAAGACTCCCAGAAATTTTACAACCTGTTTGTAATGTAACACTTCACCAAGCAATCTGAAAGTAGGCAAGTTACTTAAAGTACCACCAGAATTAAATAGCATCATGTTAGTTTTTTCCGCTGACAACGACAGACCATTTTCTAACATATAGTTTCCAAGATTATCAAGATCAGATTGATACAATTTCCTAATGTAATTCTGTGCTCTCTGTGGAGTTGTCTTTTTTAAAGTAATATTCATCCAAATACATATATCATCAGCATACTGTGCCAAAACAACACGATTTGAGAGTGCTTTAGGAAGATCCTGTATAAGGATATTAAATAAAAGCGGTGCTATCACTGAACCTTGTGGAATTCCCATATCAAGATGTCGTGAAGTAGAATAACTAGTTCCCACTCTTGCCTGAATAGTTCTATTGGCTAAAAAAGACTTAATGTAATCATACATATTGCCAGATAAACCAATAGATTTCAGCTTGTACAATAAACGCGTATGCCAAACTTGATCGTAAGCTTTTTTCACATCAAAAAATGTAGCTAAAAGACTTTTTCTGCGGGCAAACTCTTTCTTGATGTGAGTGGTAAGTTTAACCAGGTGCTCAACTGTAGATCTCCCTTTTCTAAAACCAGCCTGATTTACTGGAATAACGTTATTTTTATCACAGTAATGTACAAGTCTGTTTAATACCAATTTTTCCAATAGTTTGCTCGTATGGGACGTTAAAGCAATAGGTCTGTAACTGTTTTTATTGTTTTTAGGCTTTCCTGCTTTTAATACTGGTATAACAACAGACGTTTGCCATAATTGTGGTATAGTTCCACCAGCCCAGCATTTCTGAAAAATTTTGTGTAAAAAAATAATAGGTAGAAAGAAACTCTAGGGAGAGCTAGACAACAGAAGGTCTTCAGAGAAGTAACCCCCTTTAGACAAGTGTTTCGGCCCTGAATTCCTTACACTCTCGGGGGGCCGGGCCACATCCAGGTCATGACTCCTGGATGCCCTTCTGCTGTTGTCTATTTTTTTTTTCCCACGCCGGGGATCAAACCTGGGCGATTCTGCGCTTCAGAACTGCGGTACGCGGTTTTACCAATGTGCTAACGGGGCACACATCATCTGTAGGGAATTTAATCCTTATGAAGTTCACTTTTTTGGTTCCTCCTTGCCCAGATCCAGCTTGAGCTCCTTTCTGCTGCCTCTGCCATCGCTTTAAGGGCTCTAGTCCTCTTCTTCCCAGAAATGGCGAGTTGTTTCATGAGATCATAAGCGGAGGTGCCCACAAACCCTCTTGCCCCGACCTCTATGGCGAAGATTTTGACCCGCAGACCTGCTTTCTTCAGGGTGCTGGCAAGACCGGCGTATTTTTCGGTCTTGTAGATATGTGCTTCTTCCATTCTGCTTTCGTATGGCACAGTGAGTTCTATCAGAATCACTTGTTTCGAGGAGTCAGAGTGGAGAGCGATGTCTGGTCTCATGCCTGTCTTGCTGATGACATCTGGGTAATTTCTCCACTCTGGGAGGTCTGCTGTACACTCCCAGTCGACTGCTCCATCCAGAAGACCCTTTGGCAATGTGCTGGTTGTCATAGCTCTTTCGGGCCAGACCTGTTTCCCTCCTGCTTTGTAGAACGTTGTCATAGCAATTGGTGCGTTTGGGGTCATGGTTTTTTCGCTAACCACATCTGTGATCACTTTCAGAACTTGGTTGTGCCTCCATGTATACCTTCCTTGGGCTAGCGCTACTTTGCAAGAGCTTAGGACATGTTCCACTGTTTGTTTCTTCTGACAGAGCGGACATGCTGGGTCGTCTGCTTTCCCCCATTTCACTAAGTTTGCATTCGAGGGGAGCAGGTCATATACAGATCTGAGGAGGAAGCTTATCCTTAGAGGAGCCATGTGCCACATATCGTTCCAGCTGAGACTTCTTTGGAGTGCACTGTCCCATGTTGTCCATTGCCCCTGTTGACCTTGCTGGACTGCCTTCTGCACTCTTTTGACATCTTCTTCTTCCTTCAACTCCTGTATGATCATGTCTCTTTTTTCCTTCCCTTTGGCTTTGGACCACCACTGCATTTTTGTTGCTCCCAGTCCCTGTCTGTTGGTTTGCGTGTGTCCAATTATTTCTTTGATGCTGAGGTTTCTCTTGGCATTGTTTACAGCCTCTTGGACTTTCCACTTTCTGCCAGTTCTCAGCTTTGGATGAACTGCTCTCACGATATTGTCCTCCGATTCCTCCAGCATGCTCAACAGTCTTGCTTTTCCAACTTTGTATTCCTCCACTATGGATTTCAGAGGTAGCTTCAGCATTGCTTGACGACAGTAGAATGCAACATCAGTGAGACCAGGTGGGACACCGAGCCATTTTCTTGTGTATTTGTTGATTTTGGCTTCCATTGCTTCGACTGTGCTGGTGCAAATGTCATAGATTAGCAGTGGCCACAGCAGCTTTGGTATCAGCATGAACTGTAGACACCAGACTTTGTATTTGCCTGGCAGTCCGCAGTTATCTATTTTCTTCAGGCCTTCTTCTGCTGTTTGCTTGGTTTCACATCCCCTTTGTGTGTCTTTCAGGGAGTCATCATACCATCTTCCGAGACTTTTTACTGGCTCTTCTGTGACAGTGGGGATGGCTTGGTTGGCTACCATGAATTTGACTGAATCTGCCACTTTTCCTTTTCGCAGTGAGAGACTTCGGGATTTCTTAGGTTTGAACCTCATTCTTGAAGAGGCCACCAGCTCATCCAGCTGCTTTAAGATTTGGTGTGTCTCTTCCTCATCCGTGGACAAGACTGTTGTGTCATCCATGAAAGCTTTCTGGAAGATGTTTAATCATTTCAGTTGAAACTGCATCAACACCTACCGAACTCCTTTTGTTGCGCAGAGACAAGATAGTGTTTTTTAACTCTTCTAAGGTGATTGGAGAATTAAACCAGAGATCATTTTTAGGTATTGGATCAGTGTAGATAGGGTTGTTAGCTGCCATTTCCCTGTAGTGTTTGCAGGTAGGAGTCAAACCATCTACTTTACTATTTTGGGCAAAAAGTTCCACAAAAGTTTCAGCTTTGTCCATGTCGGAAAGAAATTTGTGACTTGTATCAATCATTATTGGACACCTAGGTAAGTTGACTCCATTTTTCATTTGATTCATTTTTGTCCATACTTTATGGAAATCCTTGAAATCTGAAATTTCTTTTGTGCAGTATGATGCCCAGTAATTTTTCTTTGCTTCAGCGATGATTTTATTACACTGGGTGTTAGCTTTTTTCATTTCCATATGATCTTCAGGTTTCCTGCTTTTGATGTAGATTTTGTATTTCTCTTTTTTATACTGAACTGCTTGCTCACATACCTCCGTCCACCAAACATTACCCAAACGGTTATTAGACTTAAAAGTTTTGAGTTTCGGGATGGAAAGGTCTGCAGCAGCTAGAACTGACTCCTGGAATTTAGAAAACATAACGTCTACATTTTCACTTTCATAATGTGTGAAATCTCGATTAGAAAGAACAGTCTGAAACAAGGACCAATCAGCGCGTGTATAATTATATTTTGGTATAATATCAGGAATGCTGTCTTTCATCCTGATGTTTTCGTTAGTTAGTGTTATGAGGATAGGTAAGTGATCACTTCCTAAAGGATCTCTGTGAGTGTCCCAGGTACAGCAGGGTACTAATTCTGGTGAGATTAAAGACAGATCGATGGCTGTTGCCCGATGTTTGGAAATATCAGGAATTCTAGTGACACTCTCATCATTCAAAAGGTAAAGCGAACTGTCAACTATATTTTCTACTAAACGATTGCTTGTCACAGTACAGCAATCTTTTTCCCAAAACGGGGAGTGGGAATTAAAGTCTCCACCTATTAGCCATTTACCGTGCAGCAGATCCGGAATCGTGCGCAACCATTCTGTGTTGTGGTCATTTGGACCTGTTGGCAGGTAGACTGACAAAACGTTCAGGATAAAAGAATTACTGAATTGTACTGTAGCGGCACAAGCGTGTAAGTCTTCAGTTGACGTTAAAACTGGGGAAGTAAATATGTGATATTGTAACTCTTTAAGTATGTATATCGCAGTGGCTACTTTCTTCCCGGGATTCCCATAGGCATACACTGGTGGATAATAGTAATTTTGGAAATTGGGAAGTTTGGTTGGTATAAACATTAAGCGACTGCAGAATCAAGACTTCACACTGATTTGAGGCAAGGAAATGTTCCAGGTATGCTGAATTGGTGGAAATAGACCTACAATTCCACTGTAAAAAATTGATTTTCATAGTCGGCTAATCCCTTATTTTCAATTAACGGTGATTTGTTTGAAAATCACGTATATTTGGTTTTCTGTGTACGAGGAAAATGGGGAGGGGGGGGGGGGAATGATTACTTTTACTACAAAGTAAAGGTAGAAACAAAAAATGAGTAAAACTATGGAGAAAAGAAGTCCTACTAATCAAGATAAGACTTTTGATCTAGAACAGAAATAAATTATAAATAAATTAAATAATAGTATACACGCCTTCAAATGTACAGAGATTATAGTCTGAGTCCTGACTGACTAATTCCTAGCGTTTATACACTTTCACCAAGAGAACTGTCAGAGATGACGAGGAAAAAGTCCTGTGACATGAAACGTTGGTCACTGTAGATCTACTACTATTCATTCAAAACATGTTGTATGACAGCCACCACGGTTCATAGCTGTCAAAATAGGGGAACGGTCCTTGGGAGAATCTAGAGGCGTGTGGCCGTGAAGGTCGTGATCCTCCTGGTCTTCTAGGCGTCTCCCAAAATAGATCCCGAATGTGTCTTCCCAGGTTCCCCGCTATCACGCTGCTTCCTCTGGCGGTGGGGTGAATATTGTCCTGTAGAAACTGCTGGTTAGTTCGAAGGTTATCATGGGAGACAAATGATAGATTTTTTATGTTAACAAGTTCAGCAGATAAAAAGGCGTTAAACAAATTCCGCCGAACTTCCATACGTGAATGTCGTACAGGGGCGACCTTGCTGATGACTATCTTTGTGTTTGGATATTTTTGTGTTATATGTTTGATGGAAGAAGCTAAATTTTGTGTTGTTGCTTTGAGATCTTTGCTATTCAGTTCGTGGACACCACAGTGTAAAACAATACAGTCTGCAGGATTGTCAAAGTTGGAAAGTGACTTGTCTAAAGATTTTTGTATGTCATGAATGTTATTCACAGTACTTGAGTCTCCTTCAAAACCATAAGATCGTCCCAGTCGTCTCGAGTTGACACCTTTCAACACCGAATCATGGATAGTCAGAACATAGGGAAGGTCGTGGTTTGTTTTACGTTGTTCTGAAATCTTTTTGGTGTGTGACGTTGCGTCCTTGAGCTGTGATGTGACGTCTTTAGCTTTTTTGATGTCATGGTGTTCTTTCCCGTCTTTGGTTTTCTTTTCAAGCTCTGTTTTCGCTCGAGTATTGCTGCTAGTTTTTGTTGTGTTTGATCGTTGTGCCTGTTGGACGTCCTGCCTGCGTGTGTGCTTTTGTTTTAGAACGTCTGCGTACGTGGGAGTTGTTGTGGAATTATCTGTCTGTGTATGACTGTTCCTGGTCGGTTTGATGGTGGCGGTTGCTGTCGACCGGGCCTCGATCTGCGCAAGCACAGTCCTTTCTAAGGTACTGACCTGGTTGCGCAGATCCAGTACGATGTTTTTTAGTTCAACGATCGTACTCACGAGTTCCGCAGAGCTTGGTATAGATGTGATGGAAGTTGTCCCGCTCTGCGTGCCCGTGGTAACCGCGGTCGAAGCGCCATTTGAAGGGACAGTCTCTGCCTTTTCGATCCTGTCTCGCTTGTCGCTGGTCGACGGCCTCTCGTAATCAGTCTTTTCCGCAGACGCAGCTTCTTGCCTCTGTTCAGCATATGTTGTGTGTGTGTGTGTGTGTGCGCGCGCGCGTGTGCGTGTGTGTGTGTATGTGTGTGTGTGTGTGTGTGTGTGTGTGTGTGTGTGTGCGTGTGTGTGTACATTTATGTATGTGGTGTGTGTCTGTGTCTCTGTGTGTGTGTGTCTGTGTGTATGTGTCTGTGTGTTTGTATGTGTCTGTGTCTGTGTCTGTATGTGTGTGCGTGTGTGCATGTGTGCATGTGTGTGTATGTGTGTGTCTGTGTGTGTGTGTCTGTGTGTGTGTGTGTGTTGACGACTAAAAAGAAAAGCAAACAAACAAACAAACAAACAAACAAACAAACAAACAAACAAACCAAAGAAAGACAGTATCAGTAACACTCGAATGAGTCATCTCGTTTTTAGATGGGCCCTTGAGAAACATTCGTAAAATACAAAACAAAACAAAACAAAACAAAACAAAAAACACAAAACCAAAATCACGTTTTCAATTATAGGTTCACTGTACTCTAGAATGTAGACCATGCCATGTCTCCGTCTTGCATTAGCGATTTAAAACGACAATTCAATTCAGCCGCACTAACTCTCCACTTTGAACGGGGCAATGGACGTTTATCCATCACCAACCTGTTTACAACATTGCCAACAAAACGAGTACAATAAAACAATCATCTGATGACAAAGGCCAATGTGCATCACCATTAAGTTTTTATCACATTGTTCCCTGGTGTGGATCTCATTAACACTCAGTGGCTACTTAATGGTTAATGGATTGGGCAGTGTCAACAATATACCTAACAATCCGTGGAGATAGATGCTGTTCTTAAATCACAAAACCCACAAAGTCCTAGCAGAATATTGGCCAAACTCAGCGCTTCGGTTTATTATGCCTCGTGATGAGGCGATTGCATTCTGGCGATGTTAGACCAGTAATGGTTCCAGATAGTGGGGTGTACAGGTTGATGAAGCAATTTGTTTTAAGCGAAAACAACCGTTGTTGTTTAGAGTCCCCAATGTACTGGACCTGACTGCTTGGAATATTGACCTCAAAACTCACAACAGCATGACGAGTGGCGTTTAGTGAGTGTTGTGTCTCAAATTAGCGCCATAAACTCAGCTTTCACGTCAATTAATGGAGTTTAATAATAATAATAAAGAGCATTTATATAGCGCCTAATCTGATGAAAACAAGAGCCCTAAGCGCTTACAGGTATCACGCAGACACAACCAAACACACACACACACACACACACACACACACACACACACACACACACACACACACACACACACACACACACGCACACACACACCAGCCGACATTCAAGGCTCAAAAGACAACAAGGGGGGATTTGGGGAAGTTAGGTGGTAGAGTCTTTATAAGTATCATGAGAGGGACTGGAAGAGATGGGTTTTCAGAGAGGACTTGAAAGAAGTGAGAGTTGCAGAGTGGCGAACAGAGACAGGGAGCTGATTCCAGATTACAGGGGCCTGATAGGAAAAGGAGCGTTGACCATAAGTTTTAGTGCGACAGAATGGTATGCGGAAGGTACGAGTATCAGCCGAGGAACGAAGTTGACGAGAGGGGGTGTACAGATGGAGGAGGTCAGAGATGTAAGGGGGTGCAAGACCGTTGAGAGACTTAAAACATAACAAAGCAATCTTGTAGCGAATTCTCTTTTCAACAGGTAACCAGTGAAGAGATTTTAGAAGAGGAGTGACATGAGAGGAACGAGATTTTCTGAAGATGAGCCTAGCAGCATTGTTTTGAACTTTTTGAAGCTTTTGAATGAGAGAGAAAGGACAGCCCGAGAGGAGGGAGTTGCAGTAGTCGAGACGAGAGAGAACAAAGGCACAGAGGAGAGTTTTGGTGGCTTCGACAGAGAGGATATTGCGAATAGAAGAAATTCTGCGTATCTCAAGATAGCATAATCTGCAAACATTCTGGACGTGTTTTTCAAAGGACAGGGTGTTATCAAGAGTGACTCCAAGATTGCGGACAGTGGAAGATAGTGGAATGTCAGATCCAAGCAGAGAGACAGACAGAGGAAGGGAAGAACACTTAGCCAATGTGGTGGGAGAGATAAGGCTAAGTTCAGTTTTAATGGGGTTGAGTTGAAGTTTGTTTACAGTCATCCAGGAGTGAACATCAGAAATGCAGCCTTGGGTTTGTCTGATTATAGAGGGCAGTTGTGGGAGGGAACCAGAAGTATAGAGTTGGTTGTCATCAGAAAAGCTATGATGGGACATAGAGTGAAGTCGCATAATTTCAGAGAGGGGTTGTGTGTACAGCACAAATAGGATGGGACCTAAAACAGAGCCTTGGGGCACACCAAACTGGAGGGTAGCGGGTGCAGAGGATGAACAACAGACAGAGACTGTTTGAGTGCGATTGGAAAGGTAGGACTGGAACCAAGACAGAGCGATGTCAGAGATACCGAACACTTTATGGAGACGTGTGAGCATGATAGAATGGTCGATGGTGTCGAATGCAGCCGAGAGATCAAGGAGAGATAGAAGAGAGATTTGATTTTGATCAAGAGCAGTCAGAATATCATTTGCAATTTTTACAAGAGCAGTTTCAGGGCTGTGTCCAGTGCGATAAGCCGACTGATAAGGGTAAGAGAGGTTGTTGGCGGTGATATGATCAGAGATCTGTGCGAGAACAATTTTTTCAAGGACTTTGGATAAGAAAGGTAGGTTGGAAACAGGTCGATAGTTTTTGAGGTTATTGGGGTCAAGACTAGGTTTCTTTAAAAGAGGTCTGACCAGGGCAGATTTGAAGGAAAAGGGAAAGATACCAGATGACAGGGAATTGTTGATGACAGTTGTGAAGTGAGGGAGCAAAGTATCTAGGCAGTGTGTTAAGATAGATGCTGGAAGAGGATCAAGCTCACAGGTCTTGATGTCAGAATGGCGGATTACATTCCGGATAGTAGTTTCAGAAGCAGGCTGAAAAGAAATAAGTGGTGTGCCTTGAAACAGAGGGTCGGGAATAGGAGGTTGAGAGATGGGCTGGGAGTCAAGACTGGAACGGATGGACCTAATTTTATCAATGAAAAAATCTGAAAAATGTTGTGCTAGACGGGCAGGGGGAAAGCATGATGGGAGAGGAGATTTATCTGATTTGCCAAGGAGGGTATTAGTAACGGAATATAGCTGTTTTGATGTAGAGCATGCAATAATTTTCGCATTGTAAAAGGCAGACTTAGCAGAGTCAACTATAGCATTGACAGTTTTGTTGGCAGCCTGAAAAATCTGTTTATTGATAGTAATGCTGTTCTTCAGCCACCGTCTTTCAGCACGACGGCGTTCACGCTTGGCCTTAAGAAGATCAGGGCCAACGGCAGAAAACCAGGGCGATGGTGGTCTCTGGGATACCCTACGTCTGGTGGCGGGGGCGTGCATGTCCAGCAGATCACCAATAGTCCGATTGAGGTCGTCAGCAGAAGCTG
>JAPXFY010000013.1:9078727-9083727 GCA_030674185.1 Monoplex corrugatus | reverse complement strand
CTGTGCCGCTCAAATGGAAAGTCGCTTCGTCACTAAAAACTAAACGTGAAAAGAGAGTTTCATCACCTTCCTCCATCTCCAGCATTGACTCACAGAATGTCCTCCGCATCACCTTGTCATCATTAGTAAGTGCTTGGACGAGGCTTAGTTTGTATGGTTTCATGTGTAATCGTCTCTTTAACACACGCCAGACAGTGGTATGAGGGATGGCAAGCTGAAGACTTGCTCGACGTACGGACTTACGTGGGCTGCTCTCAAATGCATCATGAATCCTCTCCACTTGCTCCTCTGTAACACGTGGTCTTCCAGGACTCTTTCCTTTGCACAGACACCCACTCTCTTTAAACTGTCTAACCCACCGTCGAATGCTCTCACGATGGGGCGGATCAATGCCGAATTCTGTTCTGAAAGCACGTTGCACCGTGACAATGGCGTTTGTTTTCGCAAACTCAAGCACGCAAAACGCCTTCTGCTGAGGAGTCGCCATTTTGATTGATCTTCCCACAATTCAGCTGCACCGGAAGTTATACTAACGACAGCGGTGAAACTGACACCCAATCAAACTTTGATAACTACTCTATCAAATAACCACTGATTCAATCCACTACAATGCTATAGACCTGAAAAAACTGCGTAATGATTTTGGCGTATTCTATTTGAAACACCCTGTATATATATATATATATATATATATATATATATATATATATATATATATATATATATATATATATATATATTAATACTGATGGACAGGATGGTTAAGCTATTACATAAGTTCCCTGTTATAAAAACAAACAGAAAAAAACACAAGAAATGTTTGTTTCTAACACAACCGTTTTTCATTGCAAATCCCAGTATAGATGAAAAATCAAACATATATGTACTGATGGACAGGGGTCAAAGGGTTAAAGCAGCCAAACCTTTCTGCTTGCAAACAGGCAATCCATTTCAGATCATTCATCCACTAACATACCATTAAAGGAAAAATACAACAACAGCTGACAGATTCCCATTTGCATTCAATACGATTCTTTTAGAAGCAAAACAAAGGAAACAAAACAAGACTAAACAAAAAACAAAAACAAACAGGATGGTTCAGCTTTTACATAATTACTCTGCCATAGAAAAACAAAAACAGTAAAACAAAAGAAATGTTTGTTTCTTCACAAGGTTTTTCATTGCCAATCCCAGTATGGTTGAAAAATCAAACATATGTAGGGCCTATATATATACATCTGCAAAAAAAATTAATGGGTGCATTCAACAAAGCACAAAATAAATTTTGGATCATATTTTATTTGATCATGGAAAACAAAAATGAACAGTTCTTTCAATGTAAAGATTTCATAATAAAGTTTAAAAAGCAATATAAATTTAAAAAAAAACACATGAAAACAAAACAAAACAAACAAATAAAACAAAAACCCGCACAGTTGTTACAAAATAAAGTTTTCATAAACAAGTTTGAGATCTAGAGACGGGCAAGAAAACCTTGAAATATCACCATGTGATTTGTTGTCTCGCGGTCGAAATGAAGACCCAAGACAACTTTGACATTTTCGTACAGACTGTAATGTACTCTTTACGTCAATACGTCTGGGCTCTGTCATCAGAAACTAACATAATGTATCCAGTTTTCATATTCATATTTCTTTCTTTCGTCACAGCAGACCTCAGACTTCTCACTACTTTGAAAACACGTCGCCACATTACAGCATCACCAATTTCTGACCAAGATTTTAGAAAGGCAAGAGGGTGACTGTTTATCAAGGTGAGGGGGGGAGGAAATCTCTTGAATTTTAGGAATCACTTTTTAGATAGATACACAAAGTTGTTAGGATTTGGAATATTCAATTTTTTGTTTCATTTTTCATTCAATACGTACTCTTTTAATTCACTGAAGTCCAGCTTCTATTGGAAGTGATATATACTGAAAACCATGTTTTTGTTGTGATGTAGTGATATTGTTTTGGCTGTTGAAGAAGAAACATTGCACATCAGTGGACACATCATCATCAGGTGTCTTGCCGAATGGCGTTGGCGATTATGGACTTCCATCTGTCTCTATCTCTTGTTGCCTCTAGCATCTCTTCCACCCTCCCTGTACCCAGCCACTCCGCAAATCCGTATAGTATCTCTCCCTGGGCCTACCCGGTGCTCTCTTTCCCTCCAGCTTTCCCATTGTGACCAGGTGCTCCAATTCCCCTTTCCTCATAAAATGGTCTATGAATATTGCCTGACTATTTTCTAATCTTCCTTATGAATGATATACTTGTGTCTGCCTCCATCAATTTGTCTCGTTTGTTTTCTTTGCTGGACACATACTGAAGAAAAAAAACAAACATATGCAATTATACAAAACAAGTTTTGTTCTGAAGCTTATTGAGAAATGTTTGACATTCTTATTTCAGACAATGTAATCAAGAAAGAGAAGAAAAAAACAAAAACATATAGTCTACACTATCGTTCACAGTGAACTAGAAATGGAAATTGACTTGCATCAATGCAAACTGTACTACGCATCATCGTCGAGCAGTCCCTGGAACTCCTCATTGTACATCAACTTTGTAGACTTCCTCAAGGCTTTTGACAGTCTGCACCGTGACACCCTGTGGCAACTCCTCCGACACTATGGAATCCCAGCCAAACTGACACGAATCATCAAAGAGTCATATGAAGGGATGGCATGTCGGGTCGTTCACGGAGGCCAGCTGACGCGTCGCTTTGATGTAAGGACCGGCGTACGTCAAGGATGCCTGCTGTCACCATTCCTGTTCCTCCTCGCCATCGATTGGGTGATGAGACGGACAACAGATGGACAGAGGAATGGCATCCAGTGGACCCTATGGACTCAGTTGGACGATTTGGACTTTGCCGATGACCTCGCTCTGCTCTCCCACAAACAGCAACAGATGCAGAACAAGACTTCAAGCCTGGCCTCCCATGCGTCCCAAGTCGGCCTTCACATCCACCCCAACAAGACCAAAATTCTGAAAATCAATGCTTCCAGCACAGAGGCAGTGAAGTTGGGAGACAACAACCTGGAGGAGGTCGAGACCTTCACTTACCTTGGGAGTGTAGTCAATCAGCAGGGAGGAACAGATGCAGACGTGAAGACCCGCATCGGAAAGGCAAGAGCATCCTTCTTGGCCCTCAAGAACATCTGGCGATCCCACATGATCCCACCCCGCACTAAAATCCGCCTGTTCAACTCAAACATCAAATCAGTTCTTTTGTATGGAGCAGAAACGTGGAGAACAACTAAGACCACTACTAGAAGAGTCCAGACATTCATAAACTCGTGCCTACGCAAGATACTGAAAAATCCACTGGCCAGTTACCATCAGTAACACAGACCTCTGGCAGAGAACTAACCAAGTGCCAGTGGAAGAAGAAATCAGAAGAAGGAGATGGCGATGGATAGGGCACACCCTGAGGAAACCATCAACCAACATCACCCGCCAGGCCTGACCTGGAACCCTCAAGGGAAGAGAAAGAGAGGCCGACCAAAAAACACCTGGAGAAGAGAACTGAAGGCGGACGCCAAGCAGACCGGCTACTCCTGGCGAGAACTTGAGCAAATAGCCCAGGATCGTGGACGATGGCGGGCGGTTGTGGATGGCCTATGCCCCTCCTGGGGCTCAAGGCCTAAGTAAGTAAGTAAGTAATGCAAACTGTAAACAGTCATACATGAAAGACATGTTTTACATATTGTCACCTTCCAAGAAAAGCGCGGATTTTAAGCATTTATGTTATTCATGCTGATGCCTTAGCTTCAAAATTTCCCTTTCGTGACTTTTCAAAGATTGAAACCTTTGACCTAGATCTGGTAAAGTTCCATTCATAGAAAGCTGAGAAACTCGTGTCCACACAACTATATAGACACATAGACATAGAAACACAGACACACAACGGAGACACAGACACAGACACAGACACACACATACACATACACAGACACACACACACACACACACACACACACACACACACACACACACACACACACACACACACACACACACACACACACACATCTGATTACTGTGAAATATTCTCTTTTCTTTTCAAAGGGATGTTAAAAAGGAACAGAAAAGGAGCACGTAGCTCTGGAGCACGCGCCACGTGGAGAGCACGTGCCGTCTTCTTCCTGCAGTCAACAGTTAAATGACAGTTTGGCACACATCAAATTACCATCTCGAGTTTCCATTTCACTTCAGTGCTTACATGTATGCTGTCAACTACAGCCTATGCAGGGCCAGATCTAGGAACACTGAGGGAGGCAGTTACACACAGGGGTCCAGGAGTCAAGCCCTATGGTAGGGGGTGAGGGTGCAACATCCTCTGAAATTTAAGCATGTTTGCCATTTGAAGACATAAAAAAAATCACTGATCTAATATAGGGATATTTTCCTATAGCCTTGGCATTTTTTGTTTTTTGTTTCCAGGTGTCAGCAATCTTTGCTTCAACCACAATCATGGTTTCAATGTATGATAATTATCATCATGTGCCTTGCCACATGGCATTGGCGATCATGGTCCTCCACACGAATCAAAGACAGATTCAAGGATATCTCTTACCTTGATGTTCTTTTTTTCTCCATTTTTCTTACTGTGGCTAGGTGCTCTAATTTCTCTTGCCTCATAAAATGTCCTATAAATCCCGCTTGTCTTTTCCTAATCTTCTTTTTTAATACTCTTTCTGTGTTTGCCTCTTTCAAGACTGTCTCGTTTGTTGTCATTGCTGTCTATCGAACTCTTATCAGTCTTCTTATAAACTGCATTTCATGTCCGTCATTCTTTTTCTGACTGTGCGTGCCAAAATACGATAATGAAAAAATGAGGCGGGGGGGGGGGGGGGGATTTTTCTGCGATTTAAAAAACAAATAAACAGAAATAGATAAACTAAAGAAGAAAGGACACTGATTAACACCAGTCATCAAAGATGACTTTAAGAACTCGATAATGTGTGACTGGTGAGATGATGTTGAGTGGCT
>JAPXFY010000013.1:9066227-9068727 GCA_030674185.1 Monoplex corrugatus | reverse complement strand
GAAGAAGAAGAAGAAGAAGAAGAAGAAGAAGAAGAAGAAGAAGAAGAAGAGAAGAAGAAGAAGAAGAAGAAGAAGAAGAAGAAGAAGAAGAAGAAGAAGAAGAAGAAGAAGAAGAAGAAGAAGAAGAAGAAGAAGAAGAAGAAGAAGAAGAAGAAGAAGAGAAGAAGAAGAAGAAGAAGAAGAAGAAGAAGAAGAAGAAGAAGAAGAAGAAGAAGAAGAAGAAGGGAATCGAACCTGGAATTCTCGTATCTGAGTTTGTACTTTATGCATTTAGCCACACTCTCTACTGGGTGGGTGGATGGAGGGGGGGAGGGCGAATTAAAAAAAAGAAACAAAACAAAAAACGGGAAATGAATGACCCGCCCTTAAAAACACAAAGACCCTGGGTGTCATAGAGAGCGACATAACAGAGACAGAGAAGGGAGGGAAAGATCATAACACAGTCTGGAACGGACCATCTGATAGTCCCACAGAAAGCCGACAGAGACATCAACGGCGGGAAACATAGCAAGACACTCAGAGATGATCACAGCACTGAATTTGTGGGTGAGTACATCTTTGAGTTTTGCCAGGTTTGGGTTTGGTTTGGTTTGGTTTGGTTTGGTTGGTTTGGTTTGGTTTGGTTTGGTTTGGTTTGGTTTGGTTTGGTTTGGTTTGGTTTGGTTTGGTTTGGTTTGGTTTGGTTTGGTTTGGTTGGTTTGGTTTGGTTTTGGTTTGGTTTGGTTTGGTTTGGTTTGGTTTGGTTTGGTTTGGTTTGGTTTGATTTGGTTTGGTTTGGGTTGACTGTTTGTTTGTTAGCTTGTTTGTTTACTTGTTTTAAGAAGAATCTATCACAAACAGGCAATTCCATCTACGCTCTGTCTAATTCTGTCAGCAAATATCTGGCCATTTCCTTGATTCAGAGTAAGAGAGGAGAGAGAGAGAGAGAGATGAGAGAGAGAGATGAGAGAGATGAGAGAGAGAGAGAGAGGACAGACAGACAGACAGACAGACAGACAGATAGAGAAGAGAACAGACAGACAGAGAGAGAGAGGAGATAAGAGAGACAGACGACAGAGAAAGACATAGAGAGACAGACAGAGCAGAGAGAGAGAGACAGACAGACAGACATAAGGCAGAGAGAGAGAGAGAGAGAGAGAGAGAGAGAGAGAGAGAGAGATAGTGAGACAGACAGACGGCAGACAGACAGCAGAGAGAGAGAGAGAAAGAGTGAGAGAAACAGGCAGACAAACAGACAGACAGATAGGCAGAGAGGGACAGAGAGTCAGACAGCAGAACAGACAGACAGACAGACAGAGAGAAAGAGAGGGAGAGAGGCAGACACAGAGAGAGAGAGAGAGAGAGAGAGAAAGAGAGAGAGAGAGAAACAAGGAGAGACAGAGAGACAGAGAGACAGAGAGACAGAGAGAGACAGACAGACAGACATAGACAGACAGACAGAGAGACAGACAAAGAGAGAGATCCTATGCAGAGCCCAATCTGTTGGCGATTTCTAGAAATGAAGAAGCAAACAATTTTAATGAAACACTGACAAAACTGAAATGGTTAGAGCATTCAGATGGGCAGAGAAAAAGCCAGCTGTAACGCTGTGGATTGATGACTGAACTCAGGACTTCAGATCTTAAACCGCATGGCTCTATCCAAACAAACAGTCAGCCCATTTAACTACACAAACTGTGGCCCAGAGAGAATCAATGAAACTGTTTGATTCATGTTAAAAAAGAACTGTTACAAATAACTTTGAAAAAATCGTGAACAAGCATTGTTTGATTAAGCGTTTTTTTTTCTTGTTGTTGTTTTAAGTTCTCCAATTGAAACTGAACACAACGTAAGGTAGATTGATTATTGATCAGTAGAACGGTTACTCTCGATGTCTGTGTCTCTCTGTGTCTGTCTCCATCTCTGTCTGTCTGTCACTGTCTGTCTGTCTGTTTGTCTGTCTGACTGTCTGTCTGACTCTCTCTATCTCTCTTTCTCTCTCTCTCTCTCTCTGTCCCTCTCTCTTTGTCTTTGTCTCTGTCTCTGTCTCTGTCTGTCTGTCCGTCTGTCTGTCCGTCTGTCTGTCAGTCTGTCTGTCTCTATATGCATATGTTTCTCTTCTCTCTCTCTCTCTCTCTTTGTCTCTCTCTCTCTCTCACTCTCTCTCTCTCTTTTCTCTCTCTCTCTCTCTCTCTCTCTCTCTCTCTCTCTCTCAAAAACTCACAATTGTGTGTCTATTTCTCTGTTAAGTGTGTGCATATGTCCGTGCGTATGTATGTGTGCGTGAGTGAGTGAGTGTGTGCGTGCACGTTTGCGTGCGCGGGCGTGTGTGGTGTGTGTGTGTGTGTGGTGTGTGTGTGTGCTGTGTGTGTGTGTGTGTGTGTGTGTGTGTGTGTGTGTGTGTGTGTGCGTCTGTGTGTGTGTGTGTGTGTGTGCGTTGTGTGTGTTGTGTGTGTCGTGTGTGTGTGTGTGTGTGTGTGTGCTGTTGTGTGTGGTTCTGTGTGTGTGTGTGTGTGTGTGT
>JAPXFY010000013.1:9061227-9063727 GCA_030674185.1 Monoplex corrugatus | reverse complement strand
CTTCTGAGAAACCACATCTCGGCTGCCTCAATCTTGTTCTGGCTTTGCTTTGGTCTTGGATATCAGCAAAAAATATCTCCACCCTTTACGTACCAAGTGGAGATAACTAGACGTATTGGATCGAACTCAGCAACTTCAGATTGGAAATCTTACATTTACCCACTTGTGCACTTCTTGGATTTCTTGTATTTCTTTTTTTTTTCTTTCTCTCTTTCTTCCTTCCTTTCTTTCTTTCTATCTTTCTTTCTTTCTTTCTTTCTTTCTTTCTTTCTTTCTTTCTTTCTATCTTTCTTTTTCTTTCTTTCTATCTTTCTTTCTTTTTCATGTCTTTTTCATCTTTCTGCCTTTCTTTGTTTCTTTCTTTTCCTCCTTCTTTTTTTCTTTCTTTCTGTTTGTCTGTCTTTCTGTATTTCTTTTGTTTTCTTTCCTTTCTTTTTTTTTTTGTTTCTTTCTTTATTTTCGTTCTGTCTTCCTCTCCTTCTTTTTTTATTTCTTTCTTTCTTTATTTTCGTTCTGTCTTTCTCTCCTTCTTTTTTCTTTCTTTCTTTCTTTCTTTTGCTCATTCTTTCTTTCTCTCTTTGTTTATTCTTTTTTCTTTCTTCTTTCTTTGCTCTTTCTTCTTTCTTGTTTCTTTCGACTCACATGTTTGACTAATATGTCGTCATGTATGTAGCTCCGCCTATCAGTTCATCCAATTCATATTCTATGTCCCTTATATACGCATACAAATGCCTATCAATTAACATCAGGAAGAGAGTTCTTGAATGTTATATAGAACCAATACTGTTGTACAGATGTGAGGCATGGACAGTCAACAAACAAAGCCAGAACAAGATTGAGGCAGCCGAGATGTGGTTTCTAAGAAGAATGTTGAGAGTTGCATGGACAGCAATGAAAACAAATGAGACAGTCTTTATAGAGGCAGACACAAGTAGATCACTCATAAAGAAGATTAGGAAAAGACAGGCAACATTCATAGGCCATTTTATGAGGAAGGGGGGTTTGGAGCACCTGGTCACAACGGGAAAGCTGGAGGGAAAGAGAGCACCGGGTAGACCCAGGGAGAAAATGCTCGACGGACTTGCAGAGCGGCTGGGGACGAGGAGGTTGGGGGAGATGCTAGGGGCAAGAGAGATAGAGACAGATGGAAGTCCTTGATCGCCAACGCCATGCGGCAGAGCACCTGATGATGATGATGACATATACGCGTGTGTTGACATTTTCGGTTCAATGATCACGATATGTTAGAAGAAGGATTTGAGACTGGACTCAGCTTCCCCACACTTTCAGATACATTTGAATAGTTTACAGCAGACGGTCAGTGAAACTTCGTCAACGATTTGATTTCAAGTGACTTCACAACGGCTATACTCCTGCCATGCCAGAGCCTGATGTATTCGTATACACTTAAAATGTCCTGTTTTGAACGAAAGAAACACGATTAGAAACCAAAAAGACAAATGAACAACCATTCCGTCGGCTTCCTAATTCTTCAGACGTTTCCATTATTCAGGGAAATGGATCCGGTGGCTTAATTCTACTAATTTACATTTTGCACAGACGGAAGGCGTGATTGAAATGGATTGACTAATGTGAACTAACTCTGAACGAACTAGACAACCTTGTGTTTTGTTCTGGCCTGTGTATTTCATTGTTTCTTAAGATGGAGGGTATAGGTATTGATCAGTGTCAGCCTGTTGTTGTTGTTGTGTTGCTGATGCTGTGTTGTTGTTGTTGTTCTTTTTCTTCTTCTTCTTCTTCTTCTTCTTCATCATCTTCTTTTTTCTTCATTCTTCTTCTTCTTCTTCTTCTTCTTCTTCTTCTTTCTTTCTTCTTCTTCTTCTTCTTCTTCTTCTTCTTCTTCTTCTTCTTCTTCTTCTTCTTCTTCTTCTTCTTCTTCTTCTTCTTCTTCTTCTTCTTCTTCTTCTTCTTCTTCTTTCTTCTTCTTCTTCTTTCTTCTCTTCTTCTTCTTCTTCTTCTTCTTCTTCTTTTCTTCTTCTTCTTCTTTTTCTTCTTCTTTTCTTCTTCTTGTTTCTTGTTTCTTTCTTCTCCTGTCTCTCCCTCTCCTTCTTTTTTGGTTTACTTCTCTCTTTTGGTCTTTCTCTCTGTCTCTTTCATCATTCCCCCTTTTTTCTTAAAAGCAATAGCCACCACGTAATTCTCAGATGATTGTAAATGAATATTTATTAAGTTTGGATTGCACATCAGTCTTCTCACTCAAACAGCCACAGGCAACATCCAGAAACAGAAATAGCCTTTCTATATTGCCTTCATTGACATGACCAAAGATTTTGACCTGGTTAATATGAAAGGCCTCTTAACACTGCTGGATAAAAATGGCTGCACACCAAAGCTGCTGAATGGCATCGTCCAAATTCCATGACATCATGCAGTGGAAAGTACATTCCACGGATCATTCTCAGGGTCATTTACCATTCAAAGCGGAGTAAAGGAAGGCTGCATCTTCACTCACACACTCTTTGGGGTGTTCTTCTCCTAG
>JAPXFY010000013.1:9051227-9056227 GCA_030674185.1 Monoplex corrugatus | reverse complement strand
ATATATACATGCATGTAAACATACAAGTAAATAAATAAAGAATTAAAGGACTGAAATAATTTGAGGTCTTATTCAAAAAGAAAAACAGAGTAATCGAAAAGTGCAACCATAGGAACATTTTAGATCACTCATCGGAGTTTGAAAAAAAAAATGGAAACAGTTAATTGTACACAATGTTATTATTATATACGATAACATGATAATTATGTTGTCTGACATGGATGGTTAAAAACAAACAAATAGTCAACAAAAACAAACAACCAACAACAACAACAAAAACAATGAATTCGACAGCCAGACAAAAGCAAATACAGGCATTTAGATGAATACCGAAAAATATCTTTGGAGTTGGATGACCCTCCATAAAAACATACAAAATGTAACAAGAAAGAGTTAGACAAACGTACAGGCTAGAAAGTTTTAGAGAAAAAAGAAAAGAAGAAGAAGAGGAGAAAAACCGATGTTTGAAAACAACATTCGAACGATTCATGTTTATTAAACATCTTGCCCAGCTGCAGTTGTAAAAAAAAAAAAGGACGAGCAGACAAATGGACAAACGGGCAAAAAGCTAAATAGATAATTACGAAAAAAAAATTTACTTGAAAGCAACAGCCTAAGGTTCCACCTCTCCTTAAAATCTTGTCTGCTGTATTTTTTTTTTTCAGAAAAGAAACAAGCAGACGCAGCTAAGAAGACATCCGATAAGCCAATGTCTCTCCCACTGTTTCACCTCATCTTGTCTTCCTTCATGTCAGATGATGTGGATTAGTTGCTGTAAAGTGACTAATTTACATTCTGTATACAGAGCGTGTGTGAAGGAAGTGTACTGAGCGAACTGAAGTATCTTTGAACAAACCAGGCAATGATTGACAGCGTTGTTTTTTCATGTTCGCTTGTTGTTGTTGTTGTTGCTGCTGTTGTTGTTGTCTTTGTTGTTGTTATTCTTGCTCTTCATCTTCTTCATGTTCTTGTTCTTGTGCTTGTTCTTGATCTTGTTGTTGTTGTTGTTCTTATTCTTCCTCTTCTTCTTCTCTTCTTGATCTTGTTGTTTTTCTTCTTCTCCTTCTTGCTCTTGCTGTTGTTGTTGTTGTTGTTGTTGTTGTTGTTGTTTGTTGTTGTTGTTCTGCTTCGTTTTGTTTTTTTTTTCTTCTTCTTCTTCTTCTTCTTTTTCTATAGACTTCAGCTTAATGACGACAAAACAGAAGCTATCCTCATTGGCACCCGTCAGAAACTTTCTCAGCTGCCTCCTCTTTCTCTCCCATTATGTAACACATCAGTCCCAATTTCTGATTCAGCTAAAAACCTTGGTGTCTGCATTGACTCTACCCTCTCCATGAACAACTTTGTTTCTCAAACTGCCAGATCCTGCTACTATCATCTCCATCGTATAAGGCTGATCAGGAAGTATCTCTCTGTCGAAACAACTGCAAAACTCGTTCTCTCCTTCATAATGTCTCGCATTGACTATTGCAATTCGCTCCTGTCTGGTCTTCCTGCCTCCACCATTCACATCCTACAGCGCATTCAAAACAATGCTGCACGCCTTGTACTCAAAAAGAAAAAAGCTGACCACATATCTCCTCTCCTGGCACAACTTCACTGGCTCCCTGTATCAAAGCGCATACAGTACAAACTAGACACCATGTGCTACAAAAGCCTCAATAACGCAGCCCCTGATTACCTGTCAAGCCTACTTGGAGATCTATGTTCCCTCACGTACCCTCCGCTCTGCCTCCGATCCTCTGACTTTTCGCTTTCCACGCACTAAGCTCAATACCTATGGTCCACGAGCCTTCTCTGTTTCTGGTCCACTCTCCTGGAACAAACTTCCTCTCTCAGTCCGTCAGCAACCTACTTTTGTCTCCTTCAAGTCCGCTCTCAAAACTCACCTTATCTCCTCCGCATAAAATCCTAACCTCACTCAACCCCCCCCCCCCCTCTGCAGCCTGTCTCCGCTCGGAGGGAATCACATGGTTATAATATATAATTGTATATGCTATGCTCTCTATAATTTTCCATTGCTTTTATTCTTGCTTTTATTGCTTTTATTCTTTCTCCCCATTTATAGCCATGCGTGTGTGTGCGTGTGTGTGTGGTGTGTGTGTGTGTGTGTGTGTGTGTGTGTGTGTGTGTGTGTGTGTGTGTGGTGTGCGTGCGTGTGTGTGCGTGCGTGCGTGCGTGCGTGCTTGCGTGTGTGTCTACTTCAGCGCTTAGATTTGATTTTATCAAGATTTTGCGCTATATAAATATTGTAATTATTATTATTATTATTTTTGTTCTTCAACTTCTTCTTCTTTTTTGTTTTGTTTTTGTTCTTCTTCTTCTTCTTTTTTTTTCTTTTCTTATTCTTCTGTTTCTTCTGTTTCTTCTTCTTCTTCTTCTTCTTCTTCTTCTTCTTCTTCTTCTTCTTCTTCTTCTTCTTCTTCTTCTTCTTCTTCTTCTTCTTCTTCTTCTTCTTCTTCTTCTTCTTCTTCTTCTTCTTCTTCTTCTTCTTCTTCTTCTTCTTCTTCTTCTTCTTCTTCTTCTTCTTCTTCTTCTTCTTCTTCTTCTTCTTCTTCTTCTTCTTCTTCTTCTTCTTCTTCTTCTTCTTTCTTCTTCTTCTTCTTCTTCTTCTTCTTCTTCTTCTTCTTCTTCTTCTTCTTCTTCTTTCTTCTTCTTCTTCTTCTCTTCTTCTTCTTCTTCTTCTTCTTCTTTTCTTCTTCTCTCTCTCTTCTTCTTCTTTTTTCCTCTTCTTCTTCTTTCTTTCTTCTTCTTCTTCTTTTCTCTTCTTCTTCTTTTCTTTCTTCTTCTTCTTCTTCTTCTTCTTCTTCTTCTTCTTCTTCTTCTTCTTCTTTTCTTCTTCTTCTTCTTCTTTCTTCTTTTCTTTCTTCTTCTTCTCTTCTTCTTCTTCTTTTTCTTCTTCTTCTTCTTCTTCTTCTTCTTCTTCTTCTTCTTCTTCTTCTTCTTCTTCTTCTTCTTCTTCTTCTTCTTCTTCTTCTTCTTTCTTCTTCTTTCTTCTTCTTCTTCTTCTTCTTCTTCTTCTTCTTCTTCTTCTTCTTCTTCTTCTTCTTCTTCTTCTTCTTCTTCTTCTTCTTCTTCTTCTTCTTCTTCTTCTTCTTCTTTCTTCTTTTCTTCTTCTTCTTCTTCTTCTTTTTCTTCTCTTCTTCTTCTTCTTCTTCTTTTTCTTCTTCTTCTTCTTCTTCTTTCTTCTTCTTTTTCTCTCTTCTTCTTCTTCTTCTTTTCCTTCTTCTTCTTCTTCTCCTTCTTCTTCTTTCTTCTTCTTCTTTTTCTTTCTTTCTTCTTCTTCTTCTTCTTCTTCTTCTTTCTTCTTCTTCTTCTTCTTCTTCTTCTTCTTCTTCTTCTTCTTCTTCTTTCTTTCTTCTTCTTCTTCTTCTTTTCTTCTCTTCTTTCTTCTTTTTCTTCTTGTTCTTGTTCTTGTTCTTCTTTTCTCTTCTTCTTTTCTTTTTCTTGTTCTTGTTCTTGTTCTTGTTCTTGTTCTTGTTCTGTTCTTTTCTTCTTTTTCACTGTCAGCTTGATTTGATAAAAAAAAAAAAATTGTTCCTATCTTCATTTTGCGTGTCTGCTTGCCTGTTTTTGTCAATGTAGCTGTATTTGCATGTTTGTGTGTGTGTTGTTGTGGTGTTGTTTGTGTTGTGTGTGTGTGTGTGTTGTGTGTGTGTTGTGTGTGTGTGTGTGTGTGTGTGTGTGTGTGTGTGTGTTGTGTGTGTGTGTGTGTGTGTGTGTGTGTGTGTGTGTGTGTGTGTGTGTGTGTGTGTGTGTGTATGTTTAACTCCGTACCTCTGTCTCTCTCAATCTCTGTCTGTCTGTCTATGTCTGTCTCTCTGTCTGTCTGTCTGTCTCTCCCTCCCTTTTACTTTCTGTCGTCTGTCTCTCTGTCTCTGTCTGCTGTCTCTGTCTGTCTGTCTGTCTGTCTCTCTCTCTCTCTCTCTCTTCCTCTCTCTCTCTCTCTCTCTCTCTTCCTCCTCTCTCTTCCTCTCCCCTCTCCTTCTCCTGACATACACACGCACTCCCACATGATAAACACATACACCAACACTCGCGTACTTAAAAATGCGCCGTTTTATTGTTTAACCAAGATATGTCAAAAATGATTTCTACTCTGTTTATACAAATATGAATAATTCTTGAATTTGAGCGGCAGTTCTGACCCTGTGGGAACATGTGAATGCATATTTGATGGCGATGTGATCTCTTGCGTGAGAATTAAAGCAACTATAAAAGCAACACTATTCTGGCAATAATCTATCTTTATTTACAAGCAGATGTGTTCATTATTACTGGTAAACTATGCAGAATGTAAATGACTCAGAACCGTGGCTTCAGATCACGATTTTACGTCATTCTTCGAAGTTTGGAAATTGTTTTATTGTAATAAGATTCGTTGTATTGAAATATTCATGTATTCATGTACTCACCATAACATGTCATAATGAGATGCTCATTTTGTTGTGACTCAGATCTCTTATTATTAATTTATTTATTTATTATATATATATATATATATATATATATATATGTTCTTGTCTTTGAAGATAAGATACACAGATGCACATGTCATTTGTATGTAACCAAGATTGTTCCAATGACAAACTGCTACCTTAAAATATATATATAGACTAGGTAAACATAGGCGAGATAGGACCTAAGAACCTGGCCACTTCATGGTAGACTAGGTAAAGCATAGGCTAGGTAGGACCTCAGAACATGGTCAGTTCATGGTAGACTAGGTGAAGCATAGGCTAGGTAGGACCTCAGAACCTGGCCAGTTCATGGTAGACTAGGTAAAGCATAGGCTAAGTAGAACCACAGAACCTGGCCAGTTCATGGGTTTGTGTCCAGGCTTGAGGCTGGAAGCTGGTCGAAAACAACACTGCCTTTTTCAGTTCATAAAACCTATCGCACAAAAGGAACAGCACACAAAATCCAAAATGAAAAAAAAAAATCGATGAGTTGTCCTTTTCACCCCATCATATTATCACTTCCTATCTCATCTTTCTTTG
>JAPXFY010000013.1:9021227-9026227 GCA_030674185.1 Monoplex corrugatus | reverse complement strand
CGTACCAAGAAAGAGCTAGACAGATGTTGTACAGAATGTTTTAGAAAAAGAAATTAAAAAAAAAAAACGGTATTTGAAAACAACATTCGAAATATTCATCTGTCATAAATATCTTGCTCATTTGCAGTTGTCAGAAAAATGGACGAGCAGACAAATAGACAAACAGACACAAATCTGGGCAAACACATACTGAAAAATAAAAGTTACTTGAAAACAACAGCCTAAGGATTCACATCTTAAAATCTTGTCTGTTGTAATTATAAGGGAAAAAAAAGCAGGCACAGCCAAGAAAACAGCCGATAAGCCACTCTCTCTCTCACTGTTTCGCCTCATCTTGTCTTCCCTCATGTCCGATGATATGGATTAGTTGCTTTAAAGCGACAAATTAACATTCTGTATACAGAGCGAGTGTAAAGGAAATGAACTGAGTGAACTGAAGTATCTTGGAACAAACCAGGCAATGCTTGATAAGGTTAGTCTTTGTAAGTTTTAATCTTCGTTTTTTGTTGTTGTTGTTGTTGCTGCTGCTGCTGCTGTTGTTGTTGTTGTTGTTTCTCTTGTGCAGTTGTTGCTGTTGTTGCTCTTCATCTTCTTCTTCTTCTTCTTCTTCTTTTTTTTTTTCTTCTTCTTCTTCTTCTTCTTCTTCTTCTTCTTCTTCTTCTTCTTCTTCTTCTTCTTCTTCTTCTTCTTCTTCTTCTTCTTCTTCTTCTTCTTCTTCTTCTTCTTCTTCTTCTTCTTCTTCTTCTTCTTCTTCTTCTTCTTCTTCTTCTTCTTCTTCTTCTTCTTCTTCTTCTTCTTCTTCTTCTTCTTCTTCTTCTTTCTCTTCTTCTTCTTCCTCTTCTTTTTCTTCTTCTTCTTCTTCCTCTTCTTTTTCTTTTTTTTTCTTCTCCTTCTTCTTCTCCTTATTCCCCTTCTTCTTGTTTTTCTTCTTCTTCTTCTTGTTTCTGTGTTCATATATCTGTGTGTGTGTGTGTGTGTGTGTGTGTGTGTGTGTGTGTGTGTGTGTGTGTGTGTGTGTGTGTAGTGTGTGTGTGTGTGTATGTGTGCTTGTGTGTGTGTGTGTGTGTGTGTGGTTGTGTGTGTGTGTGTGTGTGTGTGTGTGTGTGCGGCGCGCGTGTGTGTGCGCGCACACGAGTTCGCGTACTGAGGTGACGTGTGTCTGTGAATGTCTGCGTCGTCATCTGTGTGTTTGTATGGCTATATGGGAACGTTTGCGAATATTAAGAAACAGGCAGACAGCAGCCAAACAGCCTGAAGCACAGCACAAAACAGTAGTCAAACGAAAGGACAACATCATTTGAAAAACAAACAAACAAACAAAAAACAAACGAACAAACAAAAACATGAGTAATTAATATTCTTTCAAAGCCTTCATTGCTCCCACTCACAAATGAGTGTGGATAAATTCAATAAAAGCCGGAAGAATTGCCAAATGTCCTGCGGTATTTTACATTGCTAATGTGTCCAACGCTTTCTCTGGGACTCTCAGATGGTCCATTCCAGAATGTGTTAGGAAACCTCCCCGTTCACTGTTTCCATTTTATCAGTCTATATGACTCACAGGATCCTGCCCATTATACGGTATCAACTTTCCCTTCTTTGTGTTTGTTGTTGTTACAATACTAGTATAATATAAAAAAAAATATAATCTAGGAAAACATTGGTTAGGTAGGACCTCAGGACATGGCTAGCTCATGGGTTTATGCGCAGGATTAAGGCTTGTGCCATGATCACCATATACATATCACTTGTGTCATAAATGCATATGGAATTCATTCCGAGTGCGAAGATGTCAGACATGTTGAGAAATTGAAACTGAAACCGTTTGTTACTGTTGTTGTTGTTGATGCTGTCGTCGTCGTTGTTATTGTGTTATATTTGTTTGTTTGTCCTATTGGTTTTCGTTGTTGTTGTTGTTTTGATGTTTTTATTTCATTTCATATTGCCTGTAGTTTCTGGTCCATCCTCCTGCACTTTTTCTTATGTAAGTCCCTTTTCTCTTGTTCTAAATTCGCCTGATTTGTTTATTAGTACATATGTGCACTTTTCTTGTGGAAGTGCCTTCTCTCTGGATCCAAATTTGCCTGATTACTGTATTAATACATACGTGCACTTTTCTTGTGGAAGTACCTTTTCTCTTGTTCTAACTTTGCCTGATTTGTTTTTCAATACAAATGTTTCTTTGGAGATTTCTATTCTATTCTAAAACCACAACAGGAGAGGAAGGGTTGCTATGTGATTTAAATGATGCTGTATGTGTCGTATTAGTCTGTGTGTGCGAGTGTTTATTTGTTTCATCTGTGTGCGTGTGTGTGTCTGTGTGTCTGTGTGTCTGTGTGTGTGTGTGTGTGTGTGCGTGCGTGCGTGCGTGTGTGTGTGTGTGTGTGTGTGTGTGCGTGCGTGCGTGCGTGTGTGTGTGTGTGTGTGTGTGTGTGTGTGTGTGTGTGTGTGTGTCTGTGTGTTTGAATATGTATATCTGAATATGCGGTAACAGGTGCGTCAATGAGTACAGGTACATATGATTGTATGTAGAAACGTTTCTGCTTCTCTCTTTATCGTGTATTTTGGCATTATCCTATTGGATTTTGAATCTAAATAAAAATATGTGTAGCTAAAAAAAAATGTGCAAAATGTGCTTCAAAGTTAAAATCTTTCGCTATTGTTAACATGGAAATTTCAACATGTAATTATTCTTTCTCCCCTACGTTTGTTTATCCACAAAAAGTCACATTCGAATAACGAACAACAACAGCCCTGTTAAAAGATTTGGAAGACATTCACTATTCCATGCTATGCTATTATTGATTCATGGGAGAATGACAAGCTTTGAGAAATTGCTACGACAGATAAGACAAAAAGAAAAACAAAGAGAACATTATTAGCATCATTGAATTATTGTAGCTAGCTAAGTCTTTCTTTAATGATAGCCATGGAATCCCGAGAAAGGAAAACATTATGCACGATGTCATGTTGACAAGCTTGATAAAGGTTGACAAGGGCCAGAACCCTCCAAAGACATTCTCACATTCATGCTTATCTCCTCCTTGAGAATGTTCCCTATAGTGTACTAATGTGGAGGTAAAGGCCAGTGAGTATAAGTAAACAGAGAAAGGAAGGAAATGGGGAAAAATAAAACAAAGAATGAAAGAAAGACAGAATTATACGAACAGATACATCAATGAACCAGCAGGGCTAAAGAGTGCAAAGACAAAGGCAAACACAAAAATCACAGCAAACAAATGGAAGAACAAGAACAATATTCTCTGGCACGTGATTTTGCATTTAGAGAGAGAGAAAAAGTGTGTGTGTGTGTGTGTGTGTGGTGTGTGTGTGTGTGTGTGTGTGTGTGTGTGTGTGTGTGTGCGTGCGTGCGTGCGTCCATGCGTGTGTGTGTGGAGAGAGAGAGAGAGAAAGAGAGAGATAGAGTTAGAGAGAGACACAGAGAGGGAAAGAAAGAGAGATAGACAGAGACAGAGAGATACAGAAACAGACGTGGAAAGAGAGAGAGAGAGAGAGAGAGAGAGAGAGAGAGAGAGAGAGAGAGAGAGAGAGAGAGAGATACATAGACAGAGACAGAGGAATAGAGAGATACGAATACATACAGAGAGAAAGAGAAAGAGAGAAAGAGAGAGAGAGAAAGAGAGAGAGAGACAGAGACAGACAGACAGAGATATAGAGAGACAGAGACATAGGGATATAGAGATACGAATACAAAGAGAAAGAGAAAGAGAGAGAGAGAGAGAGAAAGAGAGAGAGAGATAGAGACAGACAGACAGACAGAGAGACAGAGAGACAGAAGGATAGAGAGATACGAAGACAGTCTGAGAGAAAGAGAGCAAGAAAGAGAGACAGAGACACAGAGAGAGAGAGAGAGAGAGAGAGAGAGAGAGAGTGAGACAGAGAGAGAGAGACACAGACAGACAAACAGAGATAGTGACAGAGAAAGAGTTCAAGACAATGACAAAGAGAATGAGAGGAAGGGACATAGAGAACGATATAACAACAGCAGATCAGACAACTACTACACTCATAGACAACAGAAAAAGCACAAGGCAAATACCAGAATGAAAATAAACATGTACATAACTGAGAGAGAAAAGAAACAAGATTAATACAGATACAGAAACAGGTATGTGAGCACCAAATAGAAAACCAAACCTCACACAGACAAATAATCTTTCAACTGGGATAGAGCGTGTAGACCACATTATACAGAACACGACAAGTTCTTATCTCGGTAAAACCGTTTCTGTCACTTTGATAGGAAGGTGGACGAGCAGACACAATCAGAAAAAAACAAATTGATAACCCAACCAACCCTACTATAACCTCATCAGGAAACATTCCACCTTTTCCAGCTGTGTGGATACCGAGTGGATACTTTTATACCGTTGATTTACATGTCATGAATACTGAGACCTGAAAAGAAATGGACTGACTGACTCTGTGTGTCTGTGTGTGTGCGAGAGAGAGACGGAGAGATGGAGAGAAACAGAAACATTGAGAAGGGAAGAGAGAGAGAGAGAGAGAGAGAGAAGAGAGAGAGAGAGAGAGAGAGAGAGAGAGAGTGAGAGAGTGAGAGAGAGAGTGAGAGAGAAAGAAAGAGAGAGAAACAGAGACAGAGGTAAAGGAACAGGGAGACAGAGATAGACATAGATATACGAAGACAGAGAGAGAGACAGATAGACAGACAGACAGAGATAGTGAAGGAGAGAGTTCAAGAACATGATAAAGAGAATTAGACTGAGAGAAAGGGAGAGAAAGAAAGATATAACAACAGAAGGAGAAAGAATACAGCAGGCGACTACTATGCTCATAGATAATAGCAAAGGCACTTGCCAAAAGACAAAATAAAAGATAATGTACATAACTGAGAGATAAAAGATATGAAAACAAGCATGTCAGCACCATACAGAAAACCAAACCTCACACAGACAAATAATCTTTCAACTGGGATGGAGCGTGTAGACCACATTAGAAAGAAAATGACAAGTTCTTAT
>JAPXFY010000013.1:9013727-9016227 GCA_030674185.1 Monoplex corrugatus | reverse complement strand
GGAGAGAGCAAGGTCACGTATGCCAAAAGAGTGCCGAAGCCCGTTCAGGAGAAGTGTGTGGTCTATAGTGTCAAATGCTGCGGACAAATCTAATAACGCCAGTACTGACACTCTATCATCGTCCAAGCCAAGGAGAATATCATTAACTATCTTCAAGAGTGCTGTCAAGGTGATTATCTCCCTCTCGATGATACAGCATACAGTAAAAATGAGAGGTTAGCAAGTATAAGGAGCAAAGAAACGGACAAATAAAAAAAAAAAACCTACACACTTAAACACACACACACACACGCACCTACGCACGCACACACACACACACACACACACAACACACACACACACACACACACACACACACACACACACACACACACACACACACACACACACACTCACACATACACATATGCACATGCACACTCTTACACACGCACACCACACACAAACACACACACACACACGCACACACGCGCGCGCGTGCGCACAGAGAGAGAGAGAAAGAGAGAGAGATAAATTGAGATAGGGAGGGAAGGAGGAAGGGAGATAGAGAGTGAGAGAGAGAGACAGAGAGAGAGAGACAGAGAGACAGAGACAGAGAGAGAAAGAGAACGAGAGAAATAGACAGACAGACAGACATACACACACACAGACGCACGCACACACAACACACACACACACACACACACACACACACACACACACACACACACACACACACACACACACATACACACACTTATTTCGTTCAGAAATGAATTAGGATTTGTAACTGAAATTTGTTCTGCTTGACATTACTTACAGAGGAAATAGGGTGTGTGATTTGTCTGATCTAAGTTCCTGCTTTATGCAAATTTCAGGATCCCCCACCCCACCCCACCCCCACACTCACGAAGTAGACTGAAATTAGTTCAGGGAAAGCTTTCTATGGTAGTAATAGCAAAATTACCTTCTGTGCAATTGGCTGGTGGTGTGGACGATGACAGAACTCAAGAGACAGAGAGAGAGAGAAGGAGAGCAAGAGAGGGAGAGAGAGAGAGAGAGAGAGAGAGAGAGAGAGAGAGAGAGAGAGAATGGGAGAGAGACAGAGAGAGAGAGACAGAGAGAGAGAAGGAGAGGGAGAGAGAGACATAGAGACAGACAGACAGACAGACAGAAACGAAAGAGAATGACAGAGTGAGAGATAAAGAAAGAGAGAGAGAGAAGAGAGAGAGAGTAAGAGAGAGAGAAAGAGAATGAGAGAGAGACAGAGAGACACAGAGAGAGACAGAGACAAAGAGAATGATAGAGAGAGAGAAACAGACAGCGAGAGAGATAATTTGAGTGAAAGAAAAACAAAGAGAGAGTGAGAGCAAGAGAGAGAGAGAGAGAGAGAGAGAGAGAGAGAAGAGAGAGAGAGAGAGAGAGAGACAGAGACATAGACAGAGACAGAGACAGAATGGCAGACAGACAGACAGACAGACAAACAGACAGACAGAGAGACAGAGAGAGACAGAGAGAGAGAGAGAAGAGAGAGAGAGAGAGAGAGAGGTAGAGAAAGGGGAGGAGATGGAGAAATGGAGGGAGAAAGAGAGTGGATATGGTGAAGAATAGAGATAAAAGAGAGAGAAAGGGGGAAATATGGGAGTGAGAAAAAACGAATATTAGATAACAGAAAAGTCATCAACAACCACATGCATAGAAAAATATGCACATGATGTTAACATGTTATGGATATACAAATATATATTATAGAAACAGGCTTGCCAGAACAAAACAGAACACAGACACCTGACGCAGAAATACAAATCATTCCAGTTATTGAAATGGAACATAAGTTTTATATCATAAGGATAACAACATTTTCTTATCACAGAAAACCCATGCCTGACACTTTGATCTGAAAGTACAACGTGCAAGACACAATCAGACAAATTATTACACAACCTACTTTACTATCAGAAACTTCCCCTTTTGACCAGACTCGATACTTTAATCCTTATTACATTCTGCATCAAACAAAGACGGAAAACAATCATGGCATGTCAACGTGAGACTACGTTGTGTGTGTGTGTGTGTGATGTGCTGATATGTTTGTGTGCGTGTGTGATTGTATGTGTGATGAGGTGTGTAGTGAATGTGTGTGTGTGTGTGTGTGTGGTGTCGTATGTGGTGTGTGGGTGTGTGTGGTGTATGGTGGTTGTGTGTTGTGTTGTGTGTGTTGTGTGGGTTTGTGTGTTGTGTGTGTGTGTGTGTGTGTGTGTGTGTGTGTGTGTGTGTGTGTGGTTGTGTGTGTTGTGTTTGTAGTGTGTGTGTTGTGTGTGTGTGGGTGTGTGGGGTGTGTGTGTGTGTGTGGTGTGTGTGTGGTTGTGTGTGTGTGTGTGTGTGTGTTGTGTGTGTGGTTGTGTGTGTGTGGGTTTGCGTGTGTGTGGTGGATGTTTTTGGTGTTAGTGTGTGTGTGTGTGTGTAGTGTTTGTGTGGAGTGTGTGTGTTGTGTGGTGTGTGTGTGGTTGTGTGTAGTGGG
>JAPXFY010000013.1:9001227-9003727 GCA_030674185.1 Monoplex corrugatus | reverse complement strand
TGTACTATCAGCTACGCAGAATTGGTAAGATTCGCTCCTTCCTTTCCACTGATGCTACCAACAAGCTTGCTGTCTCTTTCATACTATCTAGACTGGACTATTGTAACTCTCTATTCGCAGGTCTCCATGACAATCAACTATCTAAACTTCAGCGCATACAGAACTACGCGGCTCGCCTTGTTCTCCGCAAGCCCAGGCGTGAGAGTGCAAAATCTCTGCTTAGAACACTTCATTGGCTCCCGGTAAAGGCTAGGATTCAATATAAAGTTGCCTGTCTCTGCTTTCAGTGTATCTATCACGAGAACATGCCATCCTATCTTGCCAACCTCCTGCAGGGTTACAAACCTTCTCGAACGCTCCGCTCTTCTGACACCTCACTGTTGACTGTTCCTCGCTTCTCTCTAGACACCTTTGGTAAAAAATCTTTCTCTGTCTTTGGCCCAAATGTATGGAACTCTCTACCACTGTCTCTCAGAAAAACTAAGTGTTTCTCAACCTTCAAACGGCACCTGAAAACCCACCTCTTTCAAACTCATCTAACCTGAAGAGCCTTAGTTTGCAAGTCTGTCATCAGACTAATCTCTCCTGCCTGTATAACAGTATTTTGTATAAGGGCCTATAGAGCAAGGTGTGTGTGTGCGTGCATGTGTGTATGTGTGTGTGTGTGTGTGTGTGTGTGTGTGTGTGTGTGTGTGTGTGTGTGTGTGTGTGTGTGTGTGTGTGCTTGAGTGAGCATGTGTGTGTATCACTGTATGTGTACAGCTGAGGAAGGGATAGGGGAGAAATTGAGTGGGAAAGAGACTGAAATACTTTAAGAAACTTTTTCAAATCTTTGTTTGTATGTAAATTGTGATGTATGATATGCGAATAGTTCATAATTTGTGAGGAATTTTGATTGTCAAGGTATTAATGCTGTAATACTGAAGTTGTAATGTTTTTCCTGTATATGGATTAGAATTTTTCTGTTTTTATCTTCATTCAAAATATTGATTATAATTTTATGTACAACTATTGCATGCATAAACACACACACACGCATGCAAACATAGCACACGCACACACACACACACACACACTCTCTCTCTCACACACACACACACACACACACACACATTCTTACAAACACACGCGCACAGCAACGCACACGCACGCACACACACACGTACGCAAGCACACACACGCAGCAATATATAAACACAGTATGCCTCTTTATTCATATGAAAAATCTGTTAATTTTTCTTCATTACATAAGTCAGTGTTTAAATTTTAATATTCTGTGGTTTCTTATGTGTCTTCTTACTTGTATAGCTTTAATGTTTGTTGTTATCTTATTGTGTATGTAATTGTGAACATTTTTTATCACCTTTTGCCTTTCTTGCGAAATGTAAAGCGCTGGTGAGCATGTTTTTATATGGAATATGCGCTATACAAATAAACATTATTATTATCCTCCGACTGCAAGAACATTAACCCTTTGACTCCCGTACCCTATCATCCAACTGCAAGCAACTTAACCCTTTGACTCCCGTATCCTATCCTCCGACTGCAAGAAACTTAACCCTTTGACTCCCTCACCCTATCCTCCATCTGCAAGAAACTGAACTCTTTGACTCCCTCACCCTATCCTTCAGATTCCTACAGGAAGCTGGTGGATAGGGTGAAGGAGTAAAAATGTTACTTTTTTAGTATTGCTAGCATGGTTGACAGTGCAAGATGCTGATGGACAGAGTGTCGGAGTCAAAGAGTTAATGTATGTGGGAACACAAGTGTGTTTTATTTCATTGAGCTTTTTACCGTTATTCAGTATGCAAATGGCAATGTTTTCAAAATTAAGTAAGACAATGACATTTCAGTTTACGAGAAATGTTGGACGTGGGCAGAAGAGGCTTAGCATAGTGTTATTGAACGAAGAACACTTTACTTGCCTGATTGGAACAGAGGGGGGTAGAAAAAGAAAAAGGAATAAGTATGGGCGGAGTAAAGGTATGGAAGAGAGAGAGAGAGAGAGGGAGAGAGACAGACAGACAGACAGACACACAGACAGACAGAGAAAGAGATAGAGACAGAGACAGGGACAGAGAGACAGAGAGACAGAGAGAGACACACATAGAGACAGATAGAGAGACACTGAGACACAGAGAGACAGAAACAGAGAGACAGGAAGAGAGTGAGACTAACAGATGGAGAGAGAGAGACAGACAGACAGACAGACAGACAAACAGACAGACAGAAAGATAGTCAGATAGACAGTCAAAGAAAATAGACACAGAGATAAATTGTTAAAAATTGAGATAGAGAAGGAGAGGGAGAGAGAGAGAGAGAGAGAGGAGAGAGAGAGAGAGAGAGAGAGAGAGACAGACAGACAGACAGACAGACAGACAGACAGACAGCCAGACAGCCAGAGAGAGACAGTAGCAAATTGCTTTGATTTAGATGACCTCCTCTCGACATATCTATTCACAGCTTCTTCGATAGATGCTAGTTGGGAGAGGTATGAAAA
>JAPXFY010000013.1:8993727-8996227 GCA_030674185.1 Monoplex corrugatus | reverse complement strand
AAACGAAGGAGGAGAGAAAGAGTATGAAGGTGCATGGTTGTGTATGTTGTATGTTGTATGAGTGATGGGTGAACGTTGGTAATAATAAAATAAATGTAAAGAATATATCGCAGTTTGTTTAATGCCATCGGTTGGAAGGAGTGTGTGCTGTTGCGTGACGGACGAATGCTTTGTGCATGTGTTTGAGTGCGTGAACATGTGTACACAAAAGCATGACAATGGATGACAGAAACTTTAACATACATATATGATATTCTGCATTTCCATACACGCATGGCAGGCTTAAGTATTAACACGTTTGTGCAAATACACGCGTTTACCTGTGAGGCCAGACAACTCTCCACCTTTTGTTGACCAGGTGGAGGTATCCATGCAGGATGGAACCAAGGACCTTTCGGTTGATGTCTGACGTTTACCTGCTTGACTACCTCAAGGTAATGTTCAGTTAATATAGATCCAAATGCTTCTAGGCTGGCATACAATATAGAAAGAAACCAAAGACCAGTAAATTAAGTGACAGAACTTGAGACATGACATGTAAGTCAGAAAGATGACACAGAACATGGAACAACATGACAGTTTGGCCAATAGGGTGACACATAATATGGGGCAACTTGACAGTTTGGCCAGTAGAGGTGACACAGAATATGGGGCAACTTGACAGTTTGGCCAGTAGGGTGACACAGAATATGGGGCAACTTGAAAGTTTGGCCAGTAGGGTGACACAGAATATGGGGCAAATTGACAGTTTGGCTAGTAGGGTGACACAGAATATGGGGCAACTTGACAGTTTGGCCAGTAGGGTGACACAGAATATGGGACAACTTGACATTTTGGCCAGTAGGGTGACAAGAATATGGGGCAACTTGACATTTTGGCCAATAGGGTGACACAGAATATGGGGCAACTTGACATTTTGGCCAATAGGGTGACACAGAATATGGGGCAACTTGACATTTTGGCCTAGTAGGGTGACACATAATATGGGGCAACTTGACATTTTGGCCAGTAGGGTGACACAGAACATGGAACAACATGACAGTTTGGCCAGTAGGGTGACACATAATATGGGGCAACTTGACAGTTTGGCCAGTAGGTCGACACATAATATGGGGCACATTGACATTTGGCCAGTAGGGTGACACATAATATGGGGCAACTTGACATTTGGCCAGTAGGGTGACACAGAACATGGAACAACATGACAGTTTGGCAGTAGGGTGACACAGGATATGGGGCAACTTGACAGTTTGGCCAGTAGGGTGACACATAATATGGGGCAACTTGACAGTTTGGCCAGTAGGGTGACACAGGATATGGGGCAACTTGACAGTTTGGCCAGTAGGGTGACACATAATATGGGGCAACTTGACAGTTTGGCAGTAGGGTGACACAAATATGGGACAACTTGACATTTTGGCCAGTAGAGTGACACAGAATATGGGGCAACTTGACATTTTGGCCAGTAGGGTGACACAGAATATGGGGCAACTTGACAGTTTGGCAATAGTGTGACACATAATATGGGGCAACTTGACAGTTTAGCCAGTAGGGTGACACAGAATATGGGGCAACTTGACAGTTTGGCTAGTAGGGTGACACAGAAATTGGGGCAACTTGACATTTTGGCCAAAAAGGGTGACCAGAACATGGAACAACATGACAGTTTGGCCAGTAGGTCGACACAGAATATGGGGCAACTTGAAAGATTGGCCAGTAGGGTGACACAGAATATGGGCAAATTAACAGTTTGGCTAGTGGGTGACACAGAATATGGGGCAACTTGACAGTTTGGCCAGTAGGTCGACACATAATATGGGGCAACTTGACATTTTGGCCAGTAGGGTGACACAAATATGGGGCAACCTGACATTTTGGCCAGTAGGGTGACACAGAACATGGAACAACATGACAGTTTGGCCAGTAGGGTGACACAGGATATGGGGCAACTTGACAGTTTGGCCAGTAGGGTGACACATATATGGGGCAACTTGACAGTTTGGCCAGTAGGGTGACACATAATATGGGACAACTTGACATTTTGGCCAGTAGAGTGACACAGAATATGGGGCAACTTGACATTTTGGCCAGTAGGGTGACACAGAATATGGGGCAACTTGACAGTTTGGCCAATAGTGTGACACATAATATGGGGCAACTTGACAGTTTAGCCAGTAGGGTGACACAGAATATGGGGCAACTTGACAGTTTGGCTAGTAGGGTGACACAGAATATGGGGCAACTTGACATTTTGGCAAAAAGGGTGACAGAACATGGAACAACATGACAGTTTGGCCAGTAGGGTGACACAGCATATGGGGCAACTTGACAGTTTGGCTAGTGGGGTGACACAGCATATGGGGCAACTTGACAGTGTGGCTAGTAGGGTGACACAGAATATGGGGCAACTTGACAGTTTGGCCAGTAGGGTGACACAGAATATGGGGCAAATTGACAGTTTGGCCAATAGGGTGACACAGAATATGAGGCAACTTGACAG
>JAPXFY010000013.1:8983727-8988727 GCA_030674185.1 Monoplex corrugatus | reverse complement strand
CCACACACACACCAAACACACACACACACACACACATACACACGCATACATACAAACGCACGCATAAACATGCACAAACGTTTTCATTACTTTGGTTTTTTGTTTGTTTGTTTGTCTGTTTGTTCGTTTGATTTTTGACAATGTTTTTGTTTGTTTTGTTTTGTTTTGTTTTGTTTTGTTTTTTTGTTTTGTTTTGTTTTCTCTCTGTTTATCAATGGAACTTTTACAGTGGCATTGTTACCGAAAGCAAGTGTTAGTTTTCTATCAGGAAAAGTCACACAAGCAGCAAACGCTGACTACAAGCAAATAAGCAAACTTAGCAAACATTTTTACAATGTTGTAATTCCACGTCCCCATTTACATCATGGCATCATACCAGCCTTCCCGTCCCGCTATATGGCTCCAGCATCTTCCCTATGCCACACCTTTGGACAAAATAAACTAAAGGCCAGGAGCTTTACAGCTGTAAATGATGATGTCTGCATGTGCCTCTTCAACAAAGGTAACTGGTAAAGAAAAAGAAAAGTATGCAATTCTTCAGCCGATAATCATTATGTCTGCGCCCCTTCGACAACCGGGACAAAATGATTTGATAAAGTAATAAAAAAAATGAGCAGTAATTAAGCTGGGAATGATTATGCCAGCCTTTGCCTATTCGACAGATGGGACAGGGCAAGTTGATAAAGTAACTGAAAAGTAATCAGTTCTTCAGTAGTAAATGACTATGTCTGCCTGTGTCTCTTCGGCAATAGGTCCAGGTTTAATTGATGAAGTAACAGAAAATTAAGCAGTTCTTCAGCTGTGAATGATTATGTCTACGTGTTCCTCCTTGATAACTGTAACAGGGCATTAAAAATACCTTGTTTGTAAATGATCCTTGGGAGTGTAAGACACGACGTTTCGAGCCCAGGCCCTTTGTCAAGACGTCTTGACAAAGGACCTGGGCTCGAACGTCGTGTTTTCTACTCCAAGGATCATTTACAGATTTGACAAAGCACCTGGGCTCGTAAAGTCGTGTCTTCTACTCCCAAGGATCATTTAACTTGACAAAGGACCTGGGCTCGAAACGTCGTGTCTTATACTCCAAGGATCATTTTCAAACAAGGTATTTTTAATGTTTTGTTTTACCCTCAAGATCCAGCAGTATATTTTGTTTTACGTAACATGGTAATTTGATCAAGTAACAGAAAAGGACAGCAGTTCTTTAGATGTAAATGATGATGTCTACAGGTACCTCTTTGACAACTGGAGCAGGGTAAGTCCATAAAGTAATAGAAAAGTAAGTAGCTTTTCTGTAGTAAATGATTTTGTCTGCTGGTGTCTCTTGAAAAAAAGAAAGGTCCAGGTTATTTGATAAAGTAACAGAAGAGTAAACATCTCTTCAGCTGTGAGTGAAGATGTCTGCCTGTGCTTCTTCAACAATCGAGACAGGGTAAGTTGATAAAGTAACGTAAAAGTAAGCAGCTCTTGGGCTGCGAACGATGTCTGCCTTTGCCTCATCGACGACCAAGACAGGGTAAGTTGATAAAGTAACAGGAAATTAAGCAGCTCTTCTTCTTGTAAATGATTATGTCTCAATTGCTACTTCGGGGGGGGGGGGGGGGGGGGAACTGGGACTTGGTAAGTCGACAATTAACACCAAGAGTGGAGACTTTCTTCAACGACTCGAGTGAAAGTAAACAGGACCTAGTGTGGAGAGCCCCTTAGACGACTCTTGGCGACTTGGCTGGGCTCGCCGTTGCGCGCACAATCCCGACGCCTCCTATTCAAAAAAGCGCGCACAGCACAGAAACCACTTCGATCGGAAACACACGTGGCACGAGCAGCGGGGCAGGAGCATGCATGACCGACACTTGTCGGGTTAAAACGAGTTGACTGGAGTTTCCAGCAGAGAGGAGCATTGGGAGACAAGAATACTTGGATGGCAAACATCACAAGTGTTTAAATTTTCTTTCTGTTTCTTCTCGCTTGGCTCTACGAAAAGCGAGTGTGAACAGTGTTGGACTTGTTAATTCTTACATGTGTGGATCAACATTATATACTTGCCAAGTTTCTTTTCTACCTTTCGTTAAAAAAAACAACTTGTCGCTCAGAGTCAAATCTTCGAGTTTTTGCTATAGTCCACGACTTCGACTCGTTTGTGTGTTGGAGGTCTGTTGTGATAACATTCTTTGACAAAAAGATATGGTGAAGTGTGGTGCTATTGTCCTCGGAAATTTGATGACAGATTGAAAAACAGACAAGTTTGTCTTGCTGAGGGAAACGTCGAGTGCAGGTAAGTTGTCTGCTTTTTTGTCTCCTGAACGGTTTTTCTTGGTTTTGATTCTTTCTTTCGTCTTTAACCCTTTGATTCCCGCACCCTATTCACCAACTGCAAAAACTTAACCCTTTGATTCCCTCACCCTATCCACTAGCTTCCTTAACCCTTTGATTCTCTCACCCTAGCCACCAGCTTCCTGCATCTTTGATTCCCTCACTCTAGCCACCAGCTTCCTGCAGGAAGCTGGGGGATAGGGTGAGGGAATCAAAGGGTTAAGTTTTTGCTTTGCTAGTATGGTTGGCAATGCAGGATACTGGTAGACAGAGTGCAGGAGTCGAAGGGTTAAATATAAAGTGACAAACCAGCAAACAAAACAACTATACAAAATCCAAATCATCAGCAGCCAGCGATTCAATAAAATCCAACACCCAAGCAACAAACTAAGGAAAAAAAAGAAGAAACAAAGAAATTAAGAAATACACAAAGAAAGACGTAATCTGTCGAAGAATCGTGCAAACTGTTATTGTTACTCTCATTTTGTTTAATGCCCAGCCAACTGCAAAGAGCCACATTGGGGCTATAACCGTTTCAAAACAGTACCTCAACTGAAAAAAAAAGGAAAAGAAAAGTATTTAACCATATCAATGCATTCGCGCACATAATCTTAGCGCTTAGATTTGATTTTTTCAAGATTTTGCGCTATATAAATATTGTAATTATTATTATTATTATCTAAGGAGATGTCCCTGGCGTTGACCACTCTGTCCAATTTATCACATAAGGATTAAAAAGAAAAACAGACATGAATATAAATTTAATCATAACTATCAGGACACTAAAACATATAAAACGTGTCTAAACTACCTAAACTTGCTTCCACATATCTCATTTCCCCAGAGCCAAAAATGCACTTAATAGATGTACCAATTGTCACTCCTAAGAAAAAGTACGTAGGACTTTATCAAACACATACATGTACAGGTGAATGGACCAGAAAGGCGTAAAATGATAGGAAGAAATGACAGAAATTTTAAGAGGAAGAAAGAAACAAAGAGTGACAGCAAAAAAGAGGACATTTCTAGCGCAGAATTTCCAGGAGGTGCGGTAATATTTATACTGAAAGAGCCCCCAGGCATCCCCACACAAACAAACAAACGAACAGCCAACAAATCAAACCATGAAAGAGGCAAACAAACAGAAACAAACAGATGACAAAAAAACACGGGGACGTTTTAGCTTACTACCATGAGGAACAAAGCAAAGCCAACGAAAGCAAGACATATCTACAAATACTTGATCACTAGTGTGTGGGCTGTCTGGCCTGGTGGTTAAAACAGGTGCTTAGTATTCCAGAAACTGAGGTTCGAATCACGAAGAGGGCAGTGATTCCCTCCCTCCCCCTTCCCCTCTACTCTTTCACCAAATCTTAAGTGATGGTTGTGGTACTGGTGTCTCGGACGAAACGATACATCACTGTCCCGTGTGTGGCACGCCCTAAGCGCACGGCAACAAAGGAGTTAATTGTGAGCCAAATTTTGTAGAACAATTCAACTTCTACAGTGAAGCAGAAACACAGGAATATATATATGTATGTATGTATGTTTGTATGTATATGTATCACTTCCATTAAATATACGGGGTGCATTTTCAGTGTAAATAATATCCTTACCTTTTGGAAGTCATGTGCTAGAGAGTTCCTCTTTTCTTTCATTCTTTTTATTTCTTTGTTCCTTTGGTTTCTGCCATCTCTGCCAATTATTTTCTGTCTTGCTGGTCCATTCACTTATATGTTTTCTATAAAGCCTGGCCTACTTCTCTTAGGATGATAATTGGGTACACGCATTCAGTGCATATATGTGGCTTTAAGGAAATGTAATGACGCAGGAATCCCATCTGGTCCTGGGAACCACACGGAATAGACAGTGTTATACAGGTTATACACGGATCACACAGCCTACATTCACTCATTTTAAACGTAAATGAAGAAGCAGCATGGTGTATACCGTCTGACGAGCCACTCAGCATCAGACACCGTAATGAATGCTTGGATTTGTTCGATGTGAGACATAAGCATGTACAGCAGACTCCTTCAAGAACCTCTTCAGAGGTGTCCCGCCGGACTCAACTTTAAAGTTTTTACAAGACATCAATAGATTGAACCTTATATGACTATACGTATGGGGAAAAATATTAATTGCATTTTATACTTGAAAGGATACTTGTGAGCTTAGTTTTCATCTGATGTCTTTCTGATTGACTTTGTAGTCGTTTTTAATGTGGCGTTAGCCTGATGTGGCTAAAGTAGCCGGCTAGGCTGTGAGCGATATGAACTACTACACATCTAAACATGCACATATCTGAGTAGCGGCAGTCTCTAAACGAAGGTAAACGGCAAGACAAATTAAATGAGATGGAAATTATTCAGTAAAGGGGTACACAGAACTGCATAAACAAACAGACAAACATGGAGAAGAAGCCAACTTCACCCACATTATTAAGCGTGCATTTAGTTTTGGACTTGTGCCTAAAATCAAATGACTGTACATAAGGCTAGGAGGACTGTATGCGTTCTGATTCTGATGAACACCTCACCTGTCTCACCTGTCGGCGTCACCGGGTTCACTATTGGCCGCTGCAGACTGTTACGCCACCATCTGCCTCCAAAATGGCTGTCTTGACTTTTGTGGACAACTTCTTGAAATTTAGGCCACTGATGTTGGTTGTGTTCTCGATGTATGAG
>JAPXFY010000013.1:8966227-8976227 GCA_030674185.1 Monoplex corrugatus | reverse complement strand
TTTTTTCATTTTCAAATATATAACATTTGCAGATATATTAAAAGGTATGCAATGCATAATCAACAAATATAACAAAGATTAAAAAAAAAAACAAGCATTCAGTACACACACACACATACACACACACACGCAACACACGCACACACACACACACACACACACACACACACACACACACACACACACATCACAACACACACACACACACACACACACACAAAAACAATATATATATATATATATATATATACTATATATATATATATATATATATTAATATATGGATGGATAGATAGAGAAGGAAACAGAGAGAGAGAGAGAGAGAGAGAGAGAGAGAGAGAGAGAGAGAGAGAGAGAGAGAGAGAGAGAGAGAGAGAGAGAGAGAGTTGAACTGTGACAGGTAAAAAGATGCAGATAAATCCGTGCTTTAACAACAAAACAACAACAACAACAACAGCAGCGACAACAACAACAACAAATAACCAAACGAACGTACATATGAAATGAAAGAAGAATACAAAAAAGCACATACATGTACGCACACACACCACACACACACACACACACACACACACACACACACAAACACACACACACAACACACACACACACACACACACACACACACACACAACACACACACACACACACACACCACATACACACACACTCTCTCTCTCTCTGATGCATGGCATCTACCTGTTGAGGTAATATGGAAAAGGGGAAATAATCATACATATGTAGAAAGTGCAAGACAACAAGGGGAAGAAAAAAAACTGTATGGTCTGAAGAATTAGCAAGTTTATTTGTTCACGAGCTTGATAGTTCTGAGTTCAACAATTGTCTACAGACAGCTTTCGGTTTGTTAGATTATAATGTGAATGACAGTTTGGAGCAGTTTACTAAGGCTTTATGCGGGGCAACTGCGTGTATGGTACGAACAGTGAGACAAGGACAAAAGAAACAGAATGATTGGTTTGATAAGGAATGTGAAAGAAAGAAACAAGAAGTTAAGAGGCTACTGAAAAGATTCCAGATGCAAAACAGAAAAAGAAAAAAGAGAAGCATATGTCATATCACGAAAAGAGTATGTTAAACTAAGGAAAACGAAAGAAAGGGACTACGAAGATAAGAAAATAAGAACACTCAAAGATTCCATCAATGACTCCAGGACATTCTGGTCAATAATAAGATCTGTTAATAGAAAGGCCTTTGTGTACAATGAAATCTGTATTGAACAATGGTGTACTCATTTCTGCAGTGTTTTCAATGATATCGGGGGAAATACTGCACAAGATAGTAATATAGTAGAGGAAGAAAATAATTTTGAGCCACTTTTCAATGAACCTATAACTAAAGAAGAAGTGACTGCGAGTATCAGGCATTTGAAAGCAGGAAAGAGCGCAGGACCAGATCAAATAATCAGCGAAATGTTAAAACATGCAAATGCTAATGTAATTGATTTCCTTGTCCATTTATGTAACAAGCTTTTTGATAATGGCATTTTTCCGTCAGAATGGGCAAAGTCCATAATAATTCCAATTCATAAAACAGGAGATGTGAATAATCCAGATAATTATAGAGGAGTCGCTCTAACAAGTATAGTGAGTAAAGTTTATACATATATTTTGAATAAGAGATTAACACAGTGGGCATAAAAAGAAGAGAAAATAGTTGAAGACCAAGCTGGATTTAGAGCAAAATACAGTACAATTGATCATATTTTCACTCTTCACCCCTTGTGCAGAAGCATTTACTTTTAAATAAGAAACTTTATGTTGCATTTGTGGATTTTAGGAAGGCATTCGATTCTGTGAATCGTAATAATCTTTGGAATATATTATGTAAAAAGTGGTGTGAATGGAAAATTATAGTATGGCCCTAATGCGTGCGTGAGAAGTGTGTATATTCAGATTATTTTGAATGCCCTTAAGGAGTGAAACAAGGGTGTCAATTGAGTCCTCATTGTTTTCATTTTTCATTAATGAATTAGCAGTGGAAATGTCAAGAAAAGGCAGGCATGGAATTCAAATTATCCCTTGGGCTATTGAGATATTCCTATTGCTGTTTGCAGACGATGTTATTCTTCTCTCTGGTACAGTCAAAGGCTTACAAAACCAGTTAAATGTCTTAAAGGAAGAATCGGATCGACTTGCTTTAACAGTTAACATGGATAAAACTAATATGATTTTCAGGAAGGGTGGACATTTATCAAAACACGAAAAAATGGTTCTATGGAATTAACGAGGTTAAGGTTGTTAATTCTTATAAATACTTAGGAATGATATTTTCGACAAAATTAATTTTAAATTATGCATGGGAAGAATCTTGTAATAACGGGAAAAAGGGTGTTATTGAAATTCTAAAATCCTTACGGAAGCTCAATTCTATTGATTGTAATTTATATTGGAAAATGTTTGATACACAGATGGAACCTTTACTACATATGCAGCTGAAGTATGGGGTCTTACTGTAAATCCACATATGGAAAAGTGCATACATATGCTATAACACGTTTTTTTGGCTGTACCAATTCACTCTTCTAATACTGTTTTATATGGAGAAACTGGAAGATATCCTTTATACATTAGAACCTTTGTGAAGAGTATTAAATACTGCTTGAAATTGTTAAGGCTTCCACAATCTCGGTTATGTAAACAGGCATATGAAATGATGGTTACTCAAATGGAAATAGGAAAACAGAACTGGACCTATCAGGTAAAAAAGGCTTTATCAGAACTTGGTTTTGGAATCGTGTGGTTGTCCCAGGGAGTAGGAAATGAGTGTCAGTTTATTAATGAATTTAAAGACAGGCTTATTTGTTCGTTTAAACAAAATTGGCACTCAGATATGGAAAAGAAAGAAAAAAATATAGTTGGTTCTTCTCATTTTAAGATGTTTTTCAAACCGAAACATATCTCAGTGTTATTACGGATAAATGGCAAAGAACTAATTACGCAACATTTAGGTTAAGAACACTTGGTTTCAATGCAAATAAAAATTGGTTTCAACCTGGGACGTCCACAGTATATCCTTGCTCCTTATGTGGAAACAATGTCGATAATGAAAAAATACTTTTTATTCCAATGCCAATTTTTTTTACATAATACGTGGAAAATGCAAAGTTTTTGAATCCGACATGGCCAAAAGACAAGATGTTGTATCTATTTTGTCGTCTGATGACGAAGTCATAATCAAACCAGTGGCACTATACGTTGCGGAAGCACAAACAATAAGACATAAACACCTACAAGCCCGACAATAGTGCTCTGCGAGACAATATCATACTGGGATTAATTTAATCTCTTTGACTGACGTGGGCTATATCACGTTAAACCTCCAAAAGAAGCCGCTTTATTATGTTTTGTAAAGAGCTGTTTTCATTTGCTTTATTTTGCTTTGTTTGCCGATAATTTAAGATAAGCTAATAATATGAAAATAATGGTATATTTGTAGAATATGTTAGAAGTGGATATTGAAAGGGTATATAGACACTTAAGGGTCTACTATACATGTTAACAAAAAAAAACAACAACAAAAAACAAACCAAAAACAAATAAATAAAAGGCATAGTTATGTCCCTTGTTAACAGAGTATTATGGGGCAGTTATGTGAAGTTTATATTATTATCACTAAATGTAAGGTTTGGGTGGTCGAGCCCAGATGTATCATCATAATACAGTTTTGATGTGTGTGTGTGTGTGTGTGTGTGTGTGTGTGTGTGTTTCGTGCGCACGAGCGCCCGCCCGCGTGTGAGTGTGTATGGGTGCGTGTGTGTGGGTGTGGGTGTGTGAAAAAGATTTTGGTTTGCCTAAACCTAGACAAATTATTGGCCTGAATGTAGGAACACTGTTCTGATTTTGTTTTTGTTTTGTTTGCATTTGTAATACTGATAAAATGGATGATTGTTCATTATATATAATTTGAATATGTTCGACTGTTCAAGGAATGGATGTTCGATATTTTTTTTTGATTATGCGTGAAGAATTTGCGCACATACAAAGAGTGGATTATGTGTCGCACTACTGGAAAATTGTAATCCCCCTTGTCAAAAGACCATTTCGGGTAATGACAATAAACAGTTTCAGTTTCAGTTTCAGTTTCAGTTTCAGTTTCAGTTTCAGTTTCAGTTCTCTCTCTCTCTCTCTCTCTCTCTCTCTCTCTTCTCTCTCTCTCTGTCTCTCTCTCTCTCTCTCTCTCTCTCTCTCTCTCTTCTCTCTCTCTCTCTCTCTTCTCTCTTTCTCTCTCCATTGTGATACAGTGTTATTGTCAATAATGACGGTTCCAAAAATATTATGTAGAAGTTGCTGATCCACAAAGCTCAGTCCTTGACCCAGATTTCTTCCTGCGGTACTGGAAACAACTTTCTGTGGTGATTAGCACAGAAAGACTTCTGTACAGAGCGGGCAATGAGGTAGTTAAACTTTTATGCCAAGAAGACAAAAATGATGTATCTCGAATCAGAAGAAAATCAAGTATATCCGAAATGTTTGAAATAATAAAAAAAAAGTGTGTCAGAAAATGTTGATGATTTTAAATATCTAAACTCGGTTAAAGTTTTATATGAGGGCATCTGTATTAAAGACATGAAAAATGAAAAAAAAAGAAAAAGAAAAAAAAAAAAGATGTGAATGATAAAAAAGAAAACTATCTCACTCAATAATGTTTGGAAAGATAGAATCATCCCAACAGCCCTTAAGATCAAACTTTTAAGATGGATGCTCTGGCCAGTAATGTTATATGGCTGTAAGGCCCGGACATGCAGCAAATCAGATGAAAATGTGATTGAAGTAGCAGAAATATGGTTGTAGAGGCGATTTCTTAGAGTCATATGGATTGATTAAAACACACACAAACACAGACAAACACACACACACACACACACACACACACACACACACAACACACACACACACACACACACACACACACACACACACACACACACACACACACACACACACACACAACGCACACACCGAATCAAAAGCATTTTGAATGAACTCTCAGACCAAGACCAACTGCTGACAGAACTCAACAAAAGAAAACACACACCACACACACACACACACACACACACACACACACACACACACACACACACACACACACACACACACACACACACACACACACACATATATATATGTAACAGAGTGCCTTGCTCTGTTACGATCTTTCCCCATTTACCTACAACGCTCAAAGGCAACGCCATGTAGCGTGCTTGCCTAGATAAAAAAACGCCTTGCATTCTCTTGGCTTAATTATACTGGTATTTCACAGCCTCTGCCTATCCATAGCTATGCATTAATCATTCCAAATATCTAACCAGTACATGACACATATACATTGTAGATAACACACTGCTAAACAATTAGCAGATCTACAATGTGTACATGTACTCTAAAGCAGGCCTATGACAAGATTTTGTCGTCATCTCCAGTCAGTATTATTGTTGTAGTTTTACAGAACGTAGAGGGGGCCGTCACTAATTTATGCTGCCTTTACTGTAGCATTATAGAACAATCGCCGTGTAATTGCCGGCGGGAACACTCAGACAATGCCGCAGGGTGCGTCTGTCTCAACCGCCTTTGGTATTTGTGTCTCGATAGCGAGCACATACCCACTCGCGAAACTGCAGGACAATGACCAGCGTCTCACTTGTGTGTACCGACGCGCTGCGTTAAAACTACACACTAAGTGTTGATTGATTAATTAGGTGAGAACAACCAATCAGACCTTGCCATCTGAAAGGTTTGAGATTTGAAAATATGACCATCATAGCGTGTGCTTTTCCACCGCCACTCTCAGTATTACCAGGTGCCCTTTCCTGCCACCACTCTTGATCTCACAGCAGGTGATCAACTTCACGGCGTTACTGTAGCACTGTCTTCTTTGACTCCTTACCTGTCTCCTTCCTCGTCTTCTTTTCTCAATAATAAAGAGTCAAGTAGTGAATCGAGGACTTGTCTTTTGATTGAGAGACTTCCCTTTCTGCTCTGGATTCAAAGGACCACCACAGCAATCAGTCACCAAACCCCTTAACCCACTCATCCATCTCACCTGGCGCTGCGATCCATCAATATCATCATAATCACCTTACCCCCCTTAACCACGCGACCTATCACACCTTGCGCTGCGAGCAGGATCCAGATTCGGAAAGGGAACAAAAACAAGAAGACAGTGCTACAGATTCATCAAGTTGCCAAACCATGTCAAACTCACAGCTCTACAAACTACCAAAGCTGTCAGGCGACGAAGGCACCTCAGTGACCGACGACTTCATCCAGGAGGCCAAGCTTATTCTTCAGCTCCAGCCCCTTGATGACAAAGCAGCTGCCCTCTGGCTCATATCATCGTTAGAGGGCCCAGCTCGTCGGGAGGTGCTATGGAAACCAACGGCAAGAGTGGACACTCCAGACAAGATCCTGAAGATCATCCAGGACAACTGGGGTGACCAGAGGGACTCCACAACTCTTGCTGCCACCTTCTACAACAGGCAGCAGAGAAAGGGGGAGACTGTCACTGACTACGCGACCCACCTACGCGTACTCTGGATGAAGGCCAGCCAAGCTGAAGAGGGACATTGTCACCAACGCAGCTTCGGGACGCCTTCGTCTGTGGTCTCTCCCCAGGCGCTCTCAGGAGGGATGTCTGGCGATACATAAGAGATCATCCGGACACCACCTTTGAGGGAGCCAAGATGGCGGCCCTGCGGTGGATGAGAGAGGACAGCTGTGCAGAACACCACCTGGCACAGCTGATAGTGGCCAACTCCAGCCCAGTCATCGCCCATATGGAGGCACAGCTGGCAGAACTCGGTGCCAGCATAGACCAAGAACTCAGTGGCGCGACACTGTGGCTGCGAAGAAACCACCATGGCAACCACCTCTCCACATTAGCCAACGGCGACCGTCACCACGGCAACAGCAGCCACCAGAACATTGTCTTTGGTGTGACCGGGCCGGCCACACTGAAGACAAATGCTGGGATCGACGCCGGTACAAGAAGAGGGCCAAGCGGCGACGGCAACCTGCACCCAAGAGGACTGCAACGCAAAGTGCAGACCCTGCTGTCACCCACGGACAAGCTGCAGGGCACAAGAGGAAGAAGCAGCATCCAGGCAAGTCCAAGCCTGCCAATACTCCTTCTCCCTTGCCCCATTCTCCCTCTCTTCTTCATCAGCCCTCCAAATCTGCTGCTGCCCCCAAACTCCCCTGTGCCAGCCAGAGCCTGAGTGCTGTCAGCACTCCTGGAACCAGCAGTGGACCTCCCATTCCAGTGCCACGCAGACACCATCGTCGATCCCAAGGCCACCCGAGCCATGATGGTTGACGCCAGGACCCAGCAGCACCGGAGCAGATGACATCCACACCAGCAGCTGACGACGACCTGCAGGTAGGCATGCATGTTTACCTGCGGGACATGATACCTGGTTCCAGCGCAGCATGGACCAACACCTGGTCGCCAGACCTGTATTGTGTGACGGCATGCCATCCCCAGCATCGTCACATCTACACAGTACAGTCACTGGCAGTTGACCCTCACCAGGCCATTTCCAGAATTCACCTCCTGCCAGCACCTGGGTCCATGCCAGACATGAAGCCACCACCAGACCCGGAGTCATCTGACTCCGAAGATGAGCAGTGGCTAGTCTGCCCACAGCCACAGCCGAGAACAACACAGTCCCCGGTGACAACAGCACCTGAGCCCGCTGTACCTGAGCAGCCTACAACACCAGTCCCTCCACGGCGCTCCCAACGTCTCCTGAACAAGACGCAGTGAGGACTTTGAAATAAGATGTAGAGTCTCATCCGATCCTTTCTGAGGTCGCACAAAAGAACTTTTCATAGCGTGCCTACCTACAGACATTATGAATATTTTTAGTAAGACATTTTACATTGTATGCTTCATAATTGCATTTGAGAGACTGACCTAGGTGTACTATTGTACCATGTATATGCCCATGTATGATTATTTGCACATTCTCTTTTCAAATTTTTCTTCATTTTCACTGAAGCATACCTTCGGAATTTTGATTGACATTAATGTGATGCTCTTTACATATTACATGTAGTTTTATCCATTTGTCATTATGTTTCCTGTAATGAATGTTTTGATGCAAAGAGGCTTTAGTGAACTTATTAAATGCTACTTTCTTTAGCTTATTATGTTAAGGCATTTGCCATTTCAGTGTTTCATACTTTCGTACTGCCACTAGTGCCAGTTATGTTGACCAATTCAGAGTCCTAACTTGACCAAGCAGTGCAACTGTCCTTTCGGAACTGAAATTGCTGCAACTCTCCAGTGTGCCCATGCATACCCTAGCTAATATGCAAGTGGATTGCATAGTCCACCATATTCATAGCATTTTACAATTTCATGAATTCTTGAGGTGGCCCTCAAATTTCAGCCTTCAAGAATTTACCCAATGTTCGCGCACCATCGCGGACGATGGTTTTCAAATTGGTGGGGGGAGGTGTAACAGAGTGCCTTGCTCTGTTACGATCTTTCCCCATTTACCTACAACGCTCAAAGGCAACGTCGTGTAGCGTGCTTGCCTAGATAAAAAACGCCTTGCATTCTCTTGGCCTAATTATACTGGTATTTCACAGCCTCTGCCTTTCCATAGCTATGCATTAATCATTCCAAATATCTAACCAGTACATGACATATATACATTGTAGATAACACACTGCTAAACAATTAGCAGATCTACAATGTGTACATGTACTCTAAAGCAGGCCTATGACAAGATTTTGTCGTCATCTCCAGTCAGTATTATGTTGTAGTTTACAGAACGCAGAGGGGGCCGTCACTAATTTATGCTGCCTTTACTGTAGCATTATAGAACAATCGCCGTGTAATTGCCGGCGGGAACACTCAGACAATGCCGCAGGGCGCGTCTGTCTCAACCGCCTTTGGTATTTGTGGCTCGATAGCGAGCACATACCCACTCGCGAAACTGCAGGACAATGACCAGCGTCTCACTTGTGTGTACCGACGCGCTGCGTTAAAACTACACACTAAGTGTTGATTGATTAATTAGGTGAGAACAACCAATCAGACCTTGCCATCTGAAAGGTTTGAGATTTGAAAATATGACCATCATAGCGTGTGCTTTTCCACCGCCACTCTCAGTATTACCAGGTGCCCTTTCCTGCCACCACTCTTGATCTCACAGCAGGTGATCAACTTCACGGCGTTACTGTAGCACTGTCTTCTTTGACTCCTTACCTGTCTCCTTCCTCGTCTTCTTTTCTCAATAATAAAGAGTCAAGTAGCGAAACGAGGACTTGTCTTTTGATTGAGAGACTTCCCTGTCTGCTCTGGATTCAAAGGACCACCACAGCAATCATCACCAAACCCCTTAACCCACTCATCCATCTCACCTGGCGCTGCGATTCATCAATATCATCACAATCACCTTACCCCCCCTTAACCACGCGACCTATCACATATATATATATATATATATATATATATATATTATATATATATATATGTATATATATATATATATATATATGTATATTATATCTAATTTTATATATATATATATAATTATATACAGGGGGGTGCAAAAGTAGGTATACAGTTATGAAAAAAGAAAACACGTACAATACTCATTGCATTTATTATACAAATGAATATTGCATATAGGGCCTACATGTAATAGCAAGCACATCCTTAATCCCTCAGACACTCAAACTGCTTGCCGTCGGTATTCACACACTCCTTTAACCGAGAGCGGAATTAAGCATTATAATAATGATGTGATACTTTCTGTATACCTACTTTTGCACCCCCCTGTATATATCGGCCATGCAACCAGCAACACCAACGCTACCCTAATGATAACACAGTCACAATGAAAAGTTGAAGCCAAAAGAAATCCAGACAGACCAGCCATTTGCTATGATGAACGACATCACCAACACCAGCGGTTCTGGCTCTGTGAAGTCGCACAGAAAAGTCAAGACCAGAATAAATGGAGGAG
>JAPXFY010000013.1:8953727-8958727 GCA_030674185.1 Monoplex corrugatus | reverse complement strand
TTGCCATTATGTTCAAAGATGTCACAAGCGATGTGTTGCCAGGGCAGGTCAGGGATCTCTGTACTGATAAGTGGTTCCTTCTGCTGACCACGTTGGTATGTGTTACAGGCGCTGCATGTTTTGACAAAATCTTCAATGTCCATGTTCATCCTGGGCCAGTAGACTACCTCACGTGCTCTTCTTATGAAGCTCTGAATTCCTGAGTGGCTTGCATGAAGTTTCTCAAAGATGTCTGCTCTTTCGCTTTCAGGTACAATTACTCTGTGGCTTTTGAAGACAAGTCCGTTGTGGACTGACAGTTCCTCCCTGAAAGGAAAGTATTGTTGTAACTGTAATGAAAGTTGTTGTTTCTCTTCTGGCCAGCCTTGTAGAATGACAGCTTTCAGGGTTTTCATGGTTGCATCTTCCTGAGTTGCTTGCTGCAGACTGTTCAGTCTCTCTTGGCTGATGGCCAGTTCTTGTAATGAGTCTGTTTTCTCCAGGTCTGTGAGGAAAACGGCTTCCTTTGGGTGACTTGCTGTTCCACTTTTCCACAGACTGCACTGCTGATGGTGTCAGCCAGGTGCATCTCAGATCCACGCTTGTACACTACCGTGTACCTGAACTTCTGAGTTCTGAGTAGCATCTCTCTGAATCCTCTTAGGTGCTGAGAGCAGGCTCTTCTTGTGAATGGTCTCTAGTGGTTTGTGGTCGGTCTCCACCAGATGTCTCTTCCATAGACGTATCTCTCAAACCTTTCCAGACCAAAGAGTATTGCCAACATCTCCTTTTCTATTTGAGCATAGCTTTTTTCTGTCTCGGTCAAGGCTCGTGATGCGTACTGAATCGGTTGACCATCCTGCATGAGACAAGCTCCAAGTCCAAACTGTGAAGCATCACACTGAAGGGTGGTTGTACGCTTTCCTGAAGAGTCAAAGTAGCGAAGTACCAGTGGCTCAGAGAGTATCTTCTTCACTTTCTTCAGGGCTTCTCCGTGGACGTCTTCATCCCATCTGAAGTGGACGTCTTTTTTTTACCAGTTCTCTGAGTGGTGCTGCTGCCTCAGACAGGTTTGGTGCAAATTTCTGAAGGTATCCGACTACACCGAGTAGTCTCTGCACAGCTGCTTTGTCTTCTGCCACTGGGAGTTGTTGGACAGCGTCCAATTTCTTTGGGTCGGCTTTCAAGCCTTCTCTTGAGAAGATGTGTCCCAAATATGATATCTCTGTTCGTTTCATCTCAACCTTCTCCTTGTTAAGTTTGATTCCTGCGCTCTGCACATATCAATACATGCAGTCAATGTCAGCTGTCGCATTTCCAGTAATTTTGATCGCAGAGTCTCGTCATGTACACCCAGTACGATTTGATCTCTCAACAGTCTGTCTTCCAGTGTACCATAGTTACAGGTCTTGATCAGTCTCCGCAGTTCTGCTACAAACTGTTCGATAGATTCTCCTGCTGCTTGATGTCTGCAGTTGAATCTGAATGCTTCGTAAGTTTCATTGGTTGAACCCACACAGTATTCTTCGAATTTCTGGAGAACAGTGTCAATGTCATTTCTTTCAGCTTCATTAGCAAATGCCAATCCTTCATAGATGTCCATAGCATCCAGCCTGATGCAAGAACGAAAAACTGCTGTTCTGTATGTTGAGTCTTCTTCTGTCTGTGTTGTCACAATTTCATAGCTGTCCCAAAGCCTCTTGAATTTCCTCCAGCTGCTCTGCAGGTTTCCTCCATTCACATCAAGTTTAGGAGGCAAGGGAATCTTGGCATGTCGTCAACTGGCTCTTCTCTCATCTTGTTCATCTTCCATGGTTGAACTTTAGTCTTCAATATTCTGGATTTTTGTTGGAGTTCGTAATCACGTTTCTGACACCATCTTTCGTTCTTTCTACAGCCAACTCGGAAGACAGGGCAATGCTTCTTCGTCTTTACTTGTCCCTGTCTGATTCTCAACTGTCTATATATATACATTTCACAGTGAACATCAATCAGTTATCATTTAAACGAATATCATGCCGTGCTGCTATCCGCACGCTGTTTACTGTCAACACATGTCACACTCTCTCTCCCCACCATCTATCTCTGTCTCTCTCTATCTTTCACACACATTCTGTCTCTCTCCTCTCTCTCTTTCTCTCTCTCTTGCTCTCTGTCTCACTCTCACTCTCTCACTCTCTCTGTCTCTCTCTGTCTCACTCTCTCTCTCCCTCTCTCTGTCTCTCTCACCATCTCTCTCTCTCTCCACTCCCTCTTTCTCTCTCTTTCTCTCTCTTCCCCCATACTCTTTCCCCCACTCTCACTCTATTTCTCTCTCCCTCTCTGTCTGTCTGTCTGTCTGTCTCTCATTCTCTTCCTGTCTCACCATCTCTCTCTCTTTCTGTCTCCCTCTCTCTTCTTCTCTCACCACCTCTCTCTCTTCTCTCTCTCTCTCTCTCTCTCTCTCTCTCTCTCTCTCTCTCTCTCTCTCTCTCTGCGCAAGCTGTTCTCCCCTTATAATAGTCTCGATACATAGCAGTCGGAAGCTCACTACACGCTGTTTTACCAAAACCACAGGTAGCACTCTTTCAGTCGCAATAAGTGGTGAAACATGATGTTTCAGACACAGCTCAGTTTTTGTTGTTTAGATTGTCTAAGCTTACATGTAACTTGGCAAAGTTAACAAGCATTTTGACGTGGTTGTGGCAGCGTGGATTTAGATCAATATCGATGTGAGTTTTGTTGTTGTTGTTGTTGTTTTTTGTTTTGTTTTGTTTTGTTTGTTGTTTCTGAAGACGACGTCTCCGCACTCGGAATGAATTCCATATGTACTAACATCACAGGTGTCATGTGATGGAGAAGATCCAGAATGATCACAGCTCAAGCCTTAAGCCTGCACATAAACCCATGAGCTGGCCAGGTCCTGCGGTCCTACCTAGATCGTAGGGGAGTGTGGTGGCAGAGATCTCAACTTGTCACCGGGGCCAGCACCACAAGGGCGGCGCCCATCCCCTCTAGCGTGAGTTAAGAGCAAACAAAATGTATCTGCCTCTCCTGTTCCCTCCTCAAATTATGATTATGAAGCATACAACATGAGTGGAGAGACATTAAGACTGACGATTTTGGACGTGAGAGCTTTGCGCTTGACAGCGATTCTCAACTCTTCTTGTTCATAGAACGCGTGCATTACAGAAACCTTTTTGATCGGAAGATCACTAATGTGGGTAATGAAACACCAGCATACATTGGGTTAAAAGAAAACAGGGAGGCATCGGTCAATGCTATGAAATAAAGACTTTGAGCAACAACCAGTGGGAACTTGAACATCAAATCTTTAAACTGTTTATGTTCCACTTTTTCTGTCTTAAGTCACCGGTGATGCTGTTAGACATGTTGTTGTGTGAGAAAGAATTGCCTGCCTTTTTGTAAAAAAAGATGTATATATATATATATATATATATTATATATATATATATATATAATATATATATATACATATGTGTGTGTGTGTGTGTATATATATATTGATGTGTATGTGTCGTATCGTCATCATCATAATCGTCGTCGTCGCCGCCGTCACCATCATCATCATCATCATCATCACATCATCGTTCATCATCATTATCGTCATCATCATCACCATTGTCATCACCACCATCATCATCTATTTTATCTTATTCTCCTCCTCCTCCTCCATGTCTTCTATTTCTTCTGTTTTCCTGTTCTTTGTGCTGTGCTAATTACACTATTTATAACACAAACTGTCATCCAAAAAATTAGTGTGAAATCTTTAGAAAGATGATGTGATGCTGACGTCTTAATTAATTATCTCTATTAAACATTATGTATGGTAATTTTATCACGTTGGAATAGTAGGGGGAAAATACACAAAAGAAATACAACTATATACAACATCAAAAAGGAATCATACAAAGCGTATTATGCAATCACAGTGCTTGATATCGTCCTTGTCAAAAACCTTTTGTGGCAAGAGCATATACACAATCATAAAAACAAATATCTCATGCACTCTGCAATTATCTCAAATTAAACATTTCTTTGACGAGCAATCAAAAAAAAAAAATTTGAATTATTTATTCGGTCTCTTCTGAATGGCTGTTTCATTGCCGGAAAATGTACACAATCCGATGTAAATCTATGTTGTTCACACACACACACACACACACACACACACACACACACACACACACACACACACACACACACACACACACACACACACACACACCACACACACACACACACAACAAACATACACACACAACCATACACACACACACACACACACTGTAAAACTAATCGTTTTCAGTTAATTAAATGACCAGACACTTCAATGCAGCATTATTGAACAAATCTTCAAATAGTGCCACTACCTTCTTGTTTCAGACAGTCCGGAACACTTTGACCTCGTTGTTCAAATCATCACGATGCTGTTTCTCAGTCTTCAACATCTCCGTTTAATTCTCAACGTTTGCGTTACCTAGCCAAACCAGTTGTCCCTTAAACTAAATTTTATCTTTAAGCATATATTTTTTTTCCTTTAATGGCAGCAAAGATTGGAATGTTATCTGCATTTTTTTTCGCCAGAGCAGCTATACCCACAACTAACTTATAATAATGTTATATGAAAATAGTTTTCCATTTAACAGCAGCAAAGAATGAAATATTTTACCTGTATTATTCAGCCAGAGCAGCTTTCCCCCAAAACTAAGATGTATATATCTAAAAATATAGTTTCCCCTTACACACTATGATATAATATAATACGCTAACTGCATTTTTCGGCCAAAACGACTGTTCCCCGAAACTAAGATCTATTTAAAAAAGCAATGTTCCTTTAATGGCTCCAAATAATGTGATATGTTATTTGAGTTATTCAGCCAAAGTAGCTGTTCCCAAAGCTACCTTAGAATAATCTTACGTGAAACTAGTTTTCGTTTTAGTGGCAGCAACGAATTGGATATGCTACCCTGAAAGGACTGATCAGAAATCGAACCCACAACCTTCCAGCCGGTAGTCCG
>JAPXFY010000013.1:8918727-8926227 GCA_030674185.1 Monoplex corrugatus | reverse complement strand
ATCTGTGTCGATGAATTTGGCAACAAGTAGTATCAAAAGCAGAAGGGAGAGTACGGGCAGGGGTGCATATTCGAGGTGATCAAAAGGATAAATAAATGCAGTACCATTGATACATTTGTAGAATAATTGTTAATTGTGTATGGAATTCTTTATGAAACGGGCAGGCACTGGAGAATGTGAAGCAGAAGTGACATGCACATGACCTTTTTTTGTACGAAGGGCAAGACGGGCTGCGGAAATCTGAATACGCTGGAAGTATGCAGCAAAAGAAGCAAGCAGCAACAGCAGACAATTACGATAATTGATACGAGACAAGACAGAGAAGCTGCAAGTTGAGATGCTGTAATATTGAAAGATAACGGCGAACAGAGATGAAACGTTGCAGATGACAGTAACAAGACTGACAGGTTTGGGTGATGAATCTATGCATAGAGAGCTAAGGACCACGAACAACTCCAAGGTTCTTCACTGAGTCTGCAAGTACAACAGTGTGTCACCTAGTTGGGCAAAACAAAGTTTTAGAGATGGAAAGCTTCTGCTAAGTCATCATCCATTAAAATTTCAAGCATATATAATCTTCTCTCTTTCTCTCTCTCCTCTTTCTCTCTCTCTCTTCTCTGTTTCTCTCTCTCTCTCTCTCTACTCTCTACTCCCTCCCCCTCCCTCCTCTCTCACCCGCTCTCTCTCTCTCTCTCTCTCTTCCTTCCTGTCTCTCTTTCCCTCTCCTCCTCTCTTTGTTTCTCTCTCTCTGCCTTTCTGCTCTGTCTGTACTGTCGCCTCTCTGTCTCACTTCTCTCGCTCGCTCGCTCTCTTTCAGTGTCAGTATCAGTGTCTCTTTTCCTCCGACTCATTTCTCCTCTAGGTCTGTTTTTGTTTTCACCAGCACTTCCTGTTCATTGATTTTAGTTTGTTTTTCTCCCTACCCTTTCTTTATCGTGCATTTTATCGTTACCGTCCCTGTCTTTCTTCTTTCTCTCTTTTCTTTCTCTTTCTCATTCTAACCCTACCCCCCCCCCCCCCTTCTTCACGATCCTGAGATTGCAGTGCCATACTCAAATTTCAGGTCCAGTCCTAGAGATCGATGTCTGTTCGAAAATTGTCTTTTTCGTTTTTCGTTTTTTTCTGATTAATTTTCTCTCTATCACTTTCTATTTCAGTAGATAGTTTCTAGTTTGTTTTGTTTGTTTTTTGTTTCTGTCTCTCTGCCTATAACTGTCTTTTCATTTGGCAGATATTGTTTTTGTTTGTTTGTTTCTGTCTCTCTGATTTTAACTGTCTTTTCATTTTGGCAGATATTTTTTGTTTTTTGTTTGTTTTGTTTTGTTTGTTTTTTGTATTTTGTTTGTTTGTTTGTTTGTTTCTGTCTCTCTGATTATAACTGTCTTTTCATTTTGGCAGATAGTGTGTCTTTGTTTGTTTGTTTGTTTGTTCTGTCTCTTGATATAACTGCTTTCTTTGCAGTAGTGTTTGTTTGTTTGTTTGTTTGTTTTGTTTCTGTCTCTCTGCCTATAACTGTCTTTTCATTTTGGCAGATAGTGTGTCTTTGTTTGTTTGTTTGTTTGTTTGTTTCTGTCTCTCTGCCTATAACTGTCTTTTCATTTTGCAGATAGTGTGTCTTTGTTTGTTTGTTTGTTTGTTTGTTTCTGTCTCTCTGCCTATAACTGTCTTTTCATTTTGGCAGATAGTGTGTCTTTGTTTGTTTGTTTGTTTGTTTGTTTCTGTCTCTCTGCCTATAACTGTCTTTTCATTTTGGCAGATAGTGTGTCTTTGTTTCTCTCCTCTATTCTTTCTTTCTTTTTTGTCTTTTGTTATTTTTTCCTCTCATTTTTTTTTTATTTTATCGGACAATCTGCATTTCTGTCTTTTATTCTTTCTTCTCCTTTACTTTTTTTCCATACTGTGCTTGTTTTTTTTTTGTTTTTGTTTTTCTTTTTATTATTCATGTCCGTATGTATGCTTGCCTCTGTCTTTCCATTTCAGCAGAGTCTTCTTTTCTTTATTGTTTTTTGTTGTTGTTATCTTTGTTGATTGTTTGTTTCTTTCTTTCTGTCGTTTTTTTGTTTTTCTTTTGTGTTATCTTTGTTGATGTTGTTTGTTTCTTTCTTTCTGTTGTTTTTTTTTTTCTTTTTTTTTTCTTTTTGGTATGCCTCTCTCGTTGTTTCCAATTTAGCAAACAGTCTCTCTTTCTTTCTTCTTCTTTCTTTGATCTTCTTTTTACCTGTCTCTTTTTTTTTTCTAAGTTGAGAGTTTGTCTTTATTGCCCTTCTCGGTTCCTCTTTTCTTCTTTATCTTTTTTCTTCTTTTAGTTTCCTTCTTTCCTTCTGTCTTCCTGTTTTTTTTCTTCCATGATATTTTTGTTTTCTTACTCATTCTTTCTCTCTTTCTTCCTTTTTTTTTTTTCTTCTGTGTTTTATTTTTCTCCATTGTTTTTTTTGTTTGATTTTTTGTTGTCTTTCTCGCTGCCTGCCTTTTTCTTTTTTCAGATTAGCAGGTTTCTCTCTCTCTCTCTCTCTCCTCTCTCTCTCTCTCTTCTCTCTCTCTCTCTCTCTCTCTCTTCTCTCTCTCTCTCTCTCTTCTCTTCTCTCTTTTCTCTCTCTCTCTCTCTCTCTCTCTCTCTCTTCTCTCTCTCTCTCTCTCTCTCTCTCTCTTCTCTCTTTCTCGTTCTCTCTCTCTCTCTCTTCTCTCTCTCTCTCTCTCTCTCTCTCTCTCACTTTCTCTTTGAAAGTCACGGTCTTTCAATTTTGCTACTTCATGTCTTTTTTCTCTTTTTTTGCCCTCACTGTGCAGGAAACATATTACCGCACAGTCTGCATACTCCTTCTTTGGTGGGTGTGTTTGATGAATGTTTCCATGTTTTCGTAAGCCACTGTGCGCTGACTGACTTAGAGGATCTTAACCCTTATAGAGAGAGAAAGAGAGAGAGAGAGAAAGAAAGAGAGACAGAGAGAGACAGAGACAGAGAGACAGAGACAGAGAGAGAGATGGAGAGGAGAGAGAGAGAAGAGAGAGAGAGAGAGAGAGAGAGAGAGAGAAGAGAGACAGACAGGCAGACAGACAGAGAAGACAAGGAAGAACAGACAGACAGACGAAAGACAGCGAGAGAGAGAGAGACAGAGAGAGAGAGAAAGAGAAGTGAGAGAGACAGAGAGAGACAGAGAGAGACAGGCGGACAAGAGACAGTGCAGAGAGACAGAGAGAGACAGAGACAGGCAGACAGAGCAGGCAGAGACAGGGACAGAGACAGAGATACGAGACAGAGAGAGACACGGAGAGAATGACAGACAGACAGACAGAAGACAGAAAAGACAGACAGAGAAGATGACGGAAACGAAGAAGTGTGAAAGCAGGAGGGAAATGAAAAAAAAAAAAAAAATGAAAATGGAACACGTCGAAGAGATTTCATGGCATTGCTAATGGACGGATATTCCAATGTAAATTTCTGTTTTTAGAATGTCAGCTGGAGCCAGATTTGGAGAAAAACAGCTAGTTCAAATGCAGAAGAGAAACAAATGCATATGCACCTGTTTCATCAACGGACAAACCCAGACATTTGCAATACTTGATTTTGGGCTGAACATGAATAGGGAAAGGAAGAACTACGTGTATTTGCATAGGTACATTTGTCAATAGTGAAGCATGCACATTTGTAAGCAGAGGGCAGACAGGTAGACAGGCAGACAGACAGAAAGGCAGAAAGGCAGACAGGCAAGGCACAGGCAGACAGCAGACAGACAGCAGACACATACAGACCACGCAATGACACACGCACGCACGCACCGCACGCACGCACACACACACACTCACACACACACACACACATGCACACACACACACGCACACACACACACACACACACACACACACACACACACACACACCACACACACACACCACACCACACCACACACACACACACACACACACACACAACACACACACCACACATGCTGAAATGAAATAAATGAAAAGAGAAGAAGGAAACGAAAAAAAGTCTTGATATTTATACGTTCAAAAATGACATGCTTTTGGAATTATAACGAAAGACAAAGAAAGAAAGAAAGAAAGAAAGAAATGAAAGACAGAAAGAAAGAAAGGAAGAAAGAAAGAAAGAAAGAAAGAAAGAAAGAAACAAAACAAACAAACAAACAAAACAAAACAAACAAACAAACAAAATTAAATTCTAAACATAGTATAGCTTTTCAGCCATGGTGAAAAAAAGCCCTGCTCGCATTGATTTATGAAGCTTTGTTAGCTCTTGTGGTTGGATCATTGCTGAATTTGATAGCACATCTGCCCAGGCCATCATCATCATCATCATCAGGTGTCCTTCTGCATGACGTTGGGGATCATGGACTTCCGTCTGTCTCTATCTCTTGTTGCCCCAAGCATCTTCCCCACCCTCCTCGTCTTCAGCCACTCTGCAAGTCCGTCTAGCAGTTTCTCTCTGGGTCTACCTGGTGCTCTCTTTCCCTCCAGCTTTCCGTTGTGACCAGGTGCTCCAAATCCCCCTTCTTCATAAAATGGCCTATAAATGTCACCTGTCTTTTCCTAATCTTCCTTATGAATGATCTACTTGTGTCTGCCTCCATCAAGATTGTCTCGTTTGTTTTGTTTGCTGTCCATGGAACTCTCAGCATTCTTGTTAGAAACCACATCTCGGCTGCCTCAATCTTGTTCTGGCTTTGCTTGTTGGCTGTCCACGCCTCACATCCGTACAACAGTATTGGTTCTATATAACATTCAAGAACTATCTTCCTGATGTTAATTGATAGGCATTTGTTGGTAAGAATGCTTGTCATAAACCTGTGAAATTATATATTTCAAAGGGCATGAGAACCATAACGTGAAGTATGTTATCGTTAAGGCTTTTCTGATTGTGTGTGAGTATATTTTTACCACGTGTTCAGCACAACTACTATTATTTTCCCCTAATCACTGGTACGAAATATGTGTTTGAACTTAGGGGACTACGCGTCTGTCTCCTTCGCTTTATATTTATATGAACGTGAAATGAGTTCAAAGATTGTCTGAGTGTATGCGAGTATCTTTTTACCACGAGTTCAACACAGCATTTTTTCCCTAAATCATCGGCACGAAATGCGTGTTGAACACAGGGAACTGCGTGTCTGTCTCCCTCGCTGTTATCTTAAATCCGCTTGTACTTGTGTGATTACATTTTGTTTTCGTTTGTTTGTCTGCTTGCCTGTTTGGTTGTTTCCTTGTTTGTTTGCGTGTTTGTTTCATTACTTCTGAAGACATATTAATAAATTTACGTTTTGAGTAAAAGTCAACATGTTTAGCTTAACCTGAATACAACTGTCCAAGCCATTTTTGAAGCAATCAATTAAAATCACAGCGCTATATTGCTTTGATTCATGTTATGAAACTGGGAGTTGAAGCTTGATAAGCAGGATTTTCTTTACTGTTATCGTTCCCATAAGAATGTTGTTTGGTGTAAGAGCCAGCATACATTACCATAACTTTTTCTTTTTCTGGTTTCTGAGAGCTACTTGACCTCTATGTCGCTTTTGGCTTCCATTGATTCCGACAGTTTCTATCAAGATTTTGGAACATCACTGTTTTATATGGATGTCTCAAGCAGCCTGGATATTGTCTCTCACCATTTTTATCTTTTCACGTCGGCTGATTTGAGCCATTGATTTCTCTGGCAGTATACCACTAATGTTTCCATGGCGAGCAGTTTGAGTACTGAGAGGTTTTTGATACTCTTTAGCAAGTTGTTGCAAGCTATCGGAAATGTCTTTATGATTCTAAGGATCAGTTACCCTCATGCCATTTAGTACTTGTGTGGTATAAGAAGCTGGTTTGTGACTGCAATGAACGATCATGAATGCATCCATCCATCCATCCATCCATCCATCCATCTCCATCCATCCATCCATCCATCCATCCATCCATCCATCCATCCATCCACCCATCCATCCATCCATCCATCCACCCATCCATCCATACATACATACATACACACCATACATACATACATACATACATACATACATACATACATACATACATACATACATAAATGCACACATACACACATACATACATACATACATACATACATACATACATACATACATACATGCATACATACATTCATACACACATGCACACATACACACAGGTATACGCACATACATACATGCACACACACACACATACATACATACATACATACATACACTCATACATACACTCATACATGCATACATACATACATACATACATACATACATACATGCATACATACATACACATATACATACATACATACATACATACATACATACATACATACATACATACATACATACATAAATACACACATACATACATACGTACATACATACATGCTGTTCTCATTAATGGCACTTACTCTCAACCTGCATGCCTGACCTGTGGTGTTCCACAAGGATCTGTCCTTGGCCCTGTTCTTTTCACTCTTTACACCTCCCCCCTGTCCACCATCATCAACTCCCACTCTATAAAACACCACTTCTATGCTGACGACACCCAACTTCAAGACAGTGACACACCAAACAATATACAGCGCCTCTTGACTCGCACCACTGAGTGTTACTCGGACATTAAGAACTGGATGACGTTAAACAAACTTCAGCTTAATGACGACAAAACAGAAGCTATCCTCATTGGCACCCGTCAGAAACTTTCTCAGCTGCCTCCTCTTTCTCTCCCATTATGTAACACATCAGTCCCAATTTCTGATTCAGCTAAAAACCTTGGTGTCTGCATTGACTCTACCCTCTCCATGAACAACTTTGTTTCTCAAACTGCCAGATCTTGCTACTATCACCTCCATCGTATAAGCTTGATCAGGAAGTATCTCTCTGTGGAAACAACTGCAAAATTCGTTCTCTCCTTCATAATGTCTCGCATTGACTATTGCAATTCACTCCTGTCTGGTCTTCCTGCCTCCACCATTCACATCCTACAGCGCATTCAAAACAATGCTGCACGCCTTGTACTCAAAAAGAAAAAAAGCTGACCACATATCTCCTCTCCTGGCACAACTTCACTGGCTCCCTGTATCAAAGCGCATACAGTACAAACTAGACACCATGTGCTACAAAAGCCTCAATAACGCAGCCCCCGATTATCTGTCAAGCCTACTTGATATCTATGTTCCCTCACGTATCCTCCGCTCTGCCTCCGATCCTCTGACTTTTCGCTTTTCACGCACCAAGCTCAATACCTATGGTCCACGAGCCTTCTCTGTTTCTGGTCCACTTTCCTGGAACAAACTTCCTCTCTCTGTCCGTCAGCAACCTACTTTTGTCTCCTTCAAGTCCGCTCTCAAAACTCACCTTTTCTCCTCTGCATAAAATCCTGACCTCACTCATCCCCCCTCTGTAGCCTGTCTCCACTCGGAGGGGAATCACATTGTAATATATATTTGTATATAATATGCTCTCTATAATTTTCCATTGCTTTTATTCTTTTTCCCCATTTATGGCC
>JAPXFY010000013.1:8906227-8908727 GCA_030674185.1 Monoplex corrugatus | reverse complement strand
GGTACTGTACAGGTTACTGTTCATAATAAGAGACAAAAATAGGTACTTTTGGTAGGAAATTGCGTTCTTTCTGCTGTGATCAGTGCATTAAAATACCATTATAAATTGATTAATAATATTTTTTCAAGAAAAACATTCCTGTGGGGGATAGATTATAGTCTAGAGAAATCAATTTTGAGAAAAAGTCAAAACACCCCAGATAGACCCTCAGTCACCTTTTCAGCTCCTAGTGCTGTTCAACTGACTGCGAGTTAAGACTGGTTTCGTGGTAGGAGGTCACATTTATTTCGTTTTTTTAAAGGGACTCAAAGAGAAGTACAATAACATAAAAAGTGAATATTATTTGCCATGACGACGAGAAGATCGAACAAAAACTAACATGCTTGCATCTGTCTATAAGTCTACAATACAGCACACACATTTGCATAGAACCAAAACTTGCAGGCATGCAACTATCTACACATCTGCAATATGCCAGAAACAGTTTTGCATAGTAGCAATAACTAACGTACATGCAGCTGTTTATAAATCTACAATATACCATATACATTAATTTTGCATAGTAACACAAAAAAATGAATGCAGCTATCAATAAATCTGTAATATGCCATACACGTTTGCGTTGTCGTATAGTCCCCCCCCCCCCCCCCCTTGAGAAAAAAAAAAGAATCAATACAAATTCAAATAGAATGAAATGATGAAGAACATTGTGATGACGATAATAGTATACACAATGAATGATGAACTGTGAAAATGTTAAACTCTTTGTACGTTATACCAAAGAAAATAAGAGGGAAGCAGGGAGAATTTTAAATATCAACTAAGTAACATAACTCTTGAGAGTCACGGAGTTATCTCCCATGTATAATTTCTCAAACCCAACACAGTTTACGCTACCCATTCAGCTAGCATAGACGCAGCCACAAAGCATAAAGTGGTAAGCTCAGAACATTCCTTAAACTTCTTTGTATGTTGTTGTTGTTGCTGTTGTTTGTGTTTAGGGAAAAATAATCAAGTGAAATCACTAATACACAGACAAGCTAAACAAAACAAAACTTTAGATAACCTAGAAAAATCACGCAGAAACATGTCTGGCTTTTCGGTCAAGATGACAAGAAAAGAACTTTAGATCGCTAGAGTTTTGATTACGAGGAAATAAAACTCGTATGTAAATAAAGTATATTTGTTCTTACTTTCGTTTGAGTATTGGATATAAGGAAACAAAAATTGTAGGTATATAAAATTTATTTTTCTTAGTATCGTTTGGGTTTTGTATATAAGGAAACAAATCGTAGGTATACAACGTTTGTTTGCATTATTATTGTTGAGGTTTGATTATAAAGGGGAAAAAATGGCACATATAATTTTTTTATAACTTTTCTAGAAACGTTCTCTGCATACATTGTAGCCAAACGCATAATAAACGATGGCATTAAAAAGAAAAGACACATAGTTTAATTGCGATCTTGCATCATGCTATGAAACAGTGTGAATCATGAAACAGTTGAATATAAAATGGGCAGACAGGAAAGCTGTAGATGCACGATCACGAAGTCTCCTCCTTCTTTGTGAAATACGGAATGGTCACTTTTTAAATCGGGGATATTACATCTTCCCTCAGTAGGTGCGTTATGAGTGTACATATATTGCACAAACGTGTACATGAATTGTACGAATGTTTAAACGTGAAGAAATTGAAAGAAAAATTCCATAACAATAGGGGGAACAAAATAAAAACTTCGTTCAGGATATCACCGTTAAGAGTTATGAATATGCCCCTAGCTGTGTGCCATTACGAAATATAAAGAAACTTCCTTTGAATATAGGAAAATCCAATGGGGCAGATTACATTTTTGTTCTGCATATAATTGTCTAATGTCTTGAAAATGTTTCCTACTGGGAGGTATCATGAAAATGATAAAAGAGTTCAGCTGAATATGAAGGAAATCCAATGTTCCCAGAAGAGTCTTTGGAAATGGGTTGAACTAGTTCAGGGAGAGAAAGGAATATTTGTGACCTCCCACCACGAAATCAGTATTAACTAGCATTTTGGGCATTTTGAGAGAGGAAAGTGTACATTCTGCTGATTATTCTGGTACTTGAATAAAGCTTATGCTAAAAAAAATGTAGAAGTTATGTATGTTTAAAGTCATTAAGTTGTATGACGGCCATTTTGAGAAAACGGCCTCTAAAGTTGTTGTGTGCTCTCCTACACATTTTCCTTACATTTCTTTATTTGGTGGCTTTGACCCAGTTTGTTTCTCATTTTTGCTGTCATTATCTGAAAGGTGCATCAAAGAGCTTTCCGTCAGTATATTACATGTGCGGGTACTGTACAGGTTACAGTTCATAAGAGACAAAAATAGGTACTTTTGATAGGATAATTGCGTTCTTTCTGCTGCGATCAGTGCGTTAAAATACGATTTAAATTGATTAATGACATTTTTTTAAGAAAAACAAATATGTGGGGGATAGATTATAGTCTACAGAAATAAATTTT
>JAPXFY010000013.1:8883727-8901227 GCA_030674185.1 Monoplex corrugatus | reverse complement strand
ACACATGCACACATAAACACACACAAACACACCAAACACACACACACACACACACTCACACACACAAACACACACACACAAACACACACACACACACACACACAACACACACACACACACACATAACAAACACACATACACACACACACACACACACACACACACACACACACACACACCCCACAACACACACAAAACAACACACTCACAGGCTTATTTCTCGACGAAATATTGCCTATAAAAAAAGCAGTACATACAAAAACAGCATATGTGACGTTTACAGGGATAGTTATTTCCATGTGAATTCACATCTGTAAGACATTGCATGGAACACATCTGGATAATAACCAACACATCAAACACATACACAGAGATGAGAGGGGAAAAAGAGAATAAATATAATTTCCTTCGTTTTATTAACAGACAAACCCACGCACTTGGCAATAACATGAATCCTGGACAAATATGTGGGGAAAGCACAGCAGAGAAAGTCTGCTACTGATAAATGATAAAGGTTCATGTCAGCCTATTGGCCAATATGTCTGGTGAGATAAAGGGTAAAGTCTGAAGAAGAGGAAGACGACGATGACGACGACAACGAAGAAGAAGAAAAAGAAGAAGAATCAAAACAAGGTTGTTTCAAAGTTCTCTCTCTCTCTCCTCTCTCTCTCTTCTCTCTCTCTCTCTCTCTCTCTCTCTCTCTCCTCTCTCTCTCTCTCTCTCTCCTCTCTCTCTCTCTCTCTCTCTCTCTCTCTGTGTCTCTCTCTCTCTCCCTCCTCTTATACACACAACATGGAAAAGGTACATACACTTGCCACCAAACGTTTCCGTTCGGTACCATTGCATTCATCTAATAAAATGTTATATGGAGAAACTGGCCGTTATCCTTTGTTTTTGAAAACTCAAATGAAATGTATTAAACACTGGTTTAAATTAACCCAGCTCCCAATGTCAAGATTGTGCAAGCAGGCATATGAGATGTTACTGAATCAATTAGATTCGGGTAAACAAAACTGGGCATATTTCGTTAAGAAAATGTTAACCACACATGGATTTGGTATTGTGTGGATGTGCCAGGGAGTTGGTTATGAGCATGGATTTCTTTCAGAATTTAGTGATAGGCTAGTTGATTCGTACAAACAAAAATGGCACGCTCAAAAGGAAGAATCTGAGAAATATGATTGGTTCCTTTCCTTTAAAAGTATAATTCAAACCAAAAAATATATAAAGGCCGTCGCAAATAAATGGCACAGAAGCAATCTTGCTCGTTTTAGACTAAGAGCCTTAGGACTAAATCCAACAAGATGGTTTTACTCAAATTCATCGGCACACACTATTTGATGCAGAAGATGAAATGCATTTTTGTTTGTTTGCAAGTCGTATGAAAGTATACGACAAAAATGCATAATCTTTAATGAGGACATTTCAAGTCAAAGGATCATTACCAGAATACTCAAGACTGAAAATGAAAAAAAAAAAAAAAAAATCAAAAATCTCTCGCTAAATTTATCGCCCTTGATTGAGAAAGTCGGAGAAAGAAAACAACATACCAATGAATCAATGTAAGTTTATCTCTAGTGAAGATATCACTTTATACTTTTCCTAGGTTTATTTGCCGGACTTGGATGTTCCTCTTATTTATATGACTAATTACGTCGGGTGGTCAACTGTTTCAAATGTTTTTTTTAAATTTTTGTTCAACTGTTTTTTCTTAAACTTTTTCTTTATCGTTAGAGAGAAAAAAACAACAACTTTAAACGGATGTAATGTTAGCTATGGCTATATATATATATATATAATATATATATATATGAATCTTTATTTTGTGAAAACATCGCCGTAAAATTTAATGCCTTTGTTTTGTGCTCCTTGCCACAAGGACAAAAATGTCAATGGCAATAACCATTTTCAGTGTCAGTGTCAGTGTCTCATACAAACACATACGCATACACGTACACACACATGTACAGATACAGCACACATACGCACACACGTACGCACATACACACACGCACGCGTTCGCGCTCACACACACATACATACACACGCATACACACACACACACTTGCACACACACACACACACACACACACACACACACACACACACACACACACACACACACACACACCCACACACACACACCCACACACACACACACTCACTCATTCACTCACTCACACACATACACACACACACACACACACACACACACACACACACACACACACACACACACGCACACACACATACACTCTCACACACACTCATTCACTCACTCACTCACACACACACACACACACACCACACACACACACACACACACACACACACACACACACACACACACACACACACATATCAATTTTAAGTGTTAAACTTTGAAATGTAATAGCATGACATAGGTTTGCGTGGAAGTTTGATCAAAGTGTTCGAGGGGCAAATTCATGTTTCACAGTTGTTTGCATGGATATTCCTCTCTTAATTGTAAACGTGTCTTTTAGTGGAAGAACAGGGAGTGATATATAAGTTACTAATTGTAAACTGGATGGTTTTAGAACAACTTTTGGTGCTCCTTTATGGGCGCTAACTAAGAGCTTTACGGTAGACTCAAACTGAATAGGAAGATTCACTCCTGTCTGGTCTTCCTGCCTCCACCATTCACATCCTACAGCGCATTCAAAACAATGCTGTACGCCTTGTACTCAAAAAGAAAAAAAGCTGACCACATATCTCCTCTCCTGGCACAACTTCACCTGCTCCCTGTATCAAAGCGCATACAGTACAAACTAGACACCATGTGCTACAAAAGCCTCAATAACGCAGCCCCCAATTACCTGTCAAGCCTACTTGGGATCTAACTTCCCTCACGTACCCTCCGCTCTGCCTCCGATCTTCTGATTTTTCGCTTTCCACGCACTAAGCTCAATACCTATGGTCCACGAGCCTTCTCTGTTTCTGGTCCACTCTCCTGGAACAAACTTCCTCTCTCAGTCCGTCAGCAACCTACTTTTGTCTCCTTCAAGTCCGCTCTCAAAACTCACCTTTTCTCCTCCTCATAAAATCCTAACCTCACTCAACCCCCCCCCCCCTCTGCAGCCTGTCTCCGCTCGGAGGGGAATCACATGGTTATAATATATAATTGTATATGCTATGCTCTCTATAATTTTCCATTGCTTTTATTCTTGCTTTTATTGCTTTTATTCTTTCTCCCCATTTATAGCCATGCGTGTGTGTGTGTGTGTGTGTGTGTGTGTGTGTGTGTGTGTGTGTGTGCGCGTGCGTGTGTGTGTGTGTGTGTGTGTGTGTGTGTGTGTGTGTGTGTGTGCGTGCGTGCGTGTGCGTGCGTGCGTGCGTGCGTGCGTGCGTGCATGCGTGTGTGTCTGCTTCAGCGCTTAGATTTGATTTTATCAAGATTTTGCGCTATATAAATATTGTAATTATTATTAATTAGTATTATTATCAGATCATTTGCATAATATACGGTTCGGACTTTAGAATACGTTACTACTGAAGATAGACACAGCGGATTCCTTGAAAAAGAGAAAAAAATATATAGAAAAGGGAAGGGTCTCAGTACTAAACATTGAGGAATGCCATATTCAGTTAGCAGCCTGTTTGAAGAGGATGCACCTATGTGTGCAGTTCCCGATGGTGTTTAGAGACGATGAACTGTGTTTTAAACTATTACCTGATTCACCATAAAAAGTAAAATTTTGCACAATGGTTTATAATCGATGACATCAAAGATATTGCAAAGTCAACGAGAGCGTTCTACACAATTTCGTTTTCGTTTATGATGATCTTGCTCATCCACTCATCGACTGAGTTAGTGAGAGATGTGAGACAAGAGTTTTTTTTTGTTTTTGTTTTTTTGTTGTTGTTTTTTTTGGGGGTGTGGGTGTTTTTTGTTTTGTTTTGTTTTTTTCTGAAGCCAGATTGGTTTTGATTGAGAAGAATACAACTCTCAAGATATTGAGAAGCGTATTTGTTAATATGTTGTTTCGGTGGTTTTGGATAGGATAGAGGAAAAAAAGACTGGCGTGTAGTCTGAAGATCCACAAGGATCTGTCCTTGGCCCTGTTCTTTTCACTCTTTACACCTCCCCCCTGTCCACCATCATCAACTCCCACTCTATAAAACACCACTTCTATGCTGATGACACCCAACTTCAAGACAGTGACTCACCTGATAATATACAGCGCCTGTTGACTCGCACCACTGAGTGTTACTCGGACATTAAGAACTGGATGACACACAATAAACTTCAGCTTAATGACGACAAGACAGAAGCTATCCTCATTGGCACCCGTCAGAAACTTTCTCAGCTGCCTCCTCTTTCTCTCCATTATGTAACACATCAACCCAATTTCTGATTCAGCTAAAAACCTTGGTGTCTGCATTGACTCTACCCTCTCCATGAACAACTTTGTTTCTCAAACTGCCAGATCTTGCTACTATCATCTCCATCGTATAAGGCTGATCAGGAAGTATCTCTCTGTCGAAACAACTGCAAAACTCGTTCTCTCCTTCATAATGTCTCGCATTGACTATTGCAATTCACTCCTGTCTGGTCTTCCTGCCTCCACCATTCACATCCTACAGCGCATTCAAAACAATGCTGTACGCCTTGTACTCAAAAAGAAAAAAAGCTGACCACATGTCTCCTCTCCTGGCACAACTTCACTGGCTCCCTGTATCAAAGCGCATATAATACAAACTAGACACCATGTGCTACAAAAGCTTCAATAACGCAGCCCCCGATTACCTGTCAAGCCTACTTGAGATCTATGTTCCCTCACGTACCCTCCACTCTGCCTCCGATCCTCTGACTTTTCGCTTTCCACGCACTAAGCTCAATACTATGGTCCACGAGCCTTCTCTGTTTCTGGTCCACTCTCCTGGAACAAACTTCCTCTCTCAGTCCGTCAGCAACTACTTTTGTCTCCTTCAAGTCCGCTCTCAAAACCCACCTTTTCTCCTCTGCATAAAATCCTAACCTCACTCAACCCCCCCTCTGCCCTCTGCAGCCTGTCTCCGCTCGGAGGGGAATCACATGGTTATAATATATAATTGTATATGCTATGCTCTCTATAATTTTCCATTGCTTTGTTCTTGCTTTTATTGCTTTTATTGCTTTTATTCTTTCTCCCCATTTGTGGCGTGCGTGTGTGTGTGTGTGTGTGTGTGTGTGTGTGTGTGTGTGTGTGTGTGTGTGTGTGTGTGTGTGTGTGTGTGTTGTGTGTGTGTGTGTGTGTGTGCGGGTGTGTGCGTGCGTGCGTGCGTGCGTGCGTGCGTGCGTATGTGTCTGCTTCAGCGCTTGGATTTGATTTTGTCAAGATTTTGCGCTATATAAATATTGTAATTATTATTATTATTATTATTCTCTAGATCTAAACTCTTGTATTATTTGGCCTTTTCTTTTTTAACTTGAATGGAAAGTAGAAGAAAATGCTTGTAATAGATAGGGCTTTTATACACGAATAGGGCTGACAATTTAAGACATTTGTCGTTTATTTCCATCAGTGCATCGAGTTCCTTTCTGCTTTAAGTAAAACTAAAATTATGCCTTTTTAATGCTCAGTCAACATGCAAGGATGGCAAAGCCGAAGTCATTGCTGATTTTATCGCAGATGAGCATGTTGACATTGCTTTTATCACAGAGACATGGCTTAACCCCTTGGTCACGAACCTATAATTGCTAGCCTCACTCCGAGTGGTTACAGGTTTGCTTCTTTCCATCGCTCATCCCGAGGTGGCGGTATCGCCATCCTCTACAACGACTCACTCCATTCCCGCCTATCTTTCTCGCAGTCTCTGCCTTTCTCCCATCCTTCTTTCGAGCACGTTGAAGTATCCTTCCAATCCACCCCTCACGCCATCACCTTCTCCTGTGTCTATCGACCCCTACCTAGCTCTGCCAACAAACTCACCACATCCACGTTTCTCTCTGACTTTGACCAATTGCTTGACCACTACTGCCTCTTACCTGGAAATCTCATCATTCTAGGTGACATCAATGTCCACTATGACAACACTCACCTTTATGACACAAGACATATCATCAACTCTCTGTCCACTCACAATATGACTCAACACATTTGTGAACCAACCCATCAAAAAGGTCACATTCTTGACTGGATCATTTCTCGTGATCACCACAATTCCGCTACTGACAACTGCTTAGTTCTTTCTACCCGTCTAACTTCAGCCCTTCCATCTGACCACTCTGCAATTCTCTGTTCTCTCGACATTTCTCCTCCTTCCCGTACCATGCGCACAGTGACTCGAGGCAATCTCAAATCTATCGACCTCTCCACATTTTCATCTGATGCCTCCCGTCTCCTTTCTGAAAAGTCACATAACCTTGCTGATGAATTCTATACTACTCTCCACCATCTTCTGGACACTCATGCTCCAGCCACAACCCGTCTTTTACCTGACCGCCCCCCTACCCCTGGCTCACTCATGAGATTGCCTGTGCAAAACGTGCCCGCCGCAGAGCAGAGCGCCGTTGGCGCAAATCCAAACTCACTGTACACAGGCAACTTTCCAAGCCTCTAAAACAAAAGTATCCACCCTCATTGCATCAGCAAAAACAAGCTATTTCCAAACCAAAATCCTGAATGCCTCTTCTTCAAAAGAACTCTTTACAACCATGAATCATCTCCTTGGCACACGAAAAGATTTACCTCTCCCAACAAAACATACAAATAAAGAACTCCCATCTGTATTCTCCAAGTATTTCACCACCAAAATACAAACTCTTCGTGACAGGCTTGACAGGATACCCTGTCAACCATGCCCACCTGACCCTTCCTTCTCTGGCACACCTCTTACTACTTTTACCCCAGTCTCACAAGAAGAAATTTTCAACACAATCAGATCCATGTCGTTCAAAACCTGCGAACTGGATCCTCTTCCAGGTTCTCTCTACTCCGACTGTCTCCCTACTCTCCTCCCATTCATCACTGACATCATCAACACTTCTCTTCAAACTGGAACTGTCCCAGATTCTTTCAAGTCTGCTATTGTTCACCCTCTCCTCAAGAAACACAATTTAGACCCAAATGAACTGAAAAATTACCGGCCTATCTCTAATCTCTCTTTCTTGTCAAAACTCCTTAAAAAGTCGTCCTCAACCAGCTGAACTCTCACCTGTCTGCCAACAATCTCCTCAATCCTTTCCAGTCAGCCTACCGCCAGTGCCATAACACTGACACTGCCCTACTACATATTCTCAACAATCTCCTCCTTGCAACTGATCTGGCAAAGTCTCTCTCCTCACACTCTTTGATCTGTCTGCAGCCTTTGATACCATTGATCATGGTATTCTCCTTTCTAGACTTCATCATACTTTTGGCATCTCTTACATTGCTCTGTCCTGGTTCACTTCATACCTATCAAACAGAAAGCAAACTGTTCTCATCAATGGCACTTACTCTCAACCTGCATACCTGACCTGTGGTGTTCCACAAGGATCTGTCCTTGGCCCTGTCTTTTCATTCTTTACACCTCCCCCTGTCCACCATCATCAACTCCCACTCTATAAAACACCACTTCTATGCTGATGACACCCAACTTCAAGACAGTGACTCACCTGATAATATACAGCGCCTGTTGACTCGCACCATGAGTGTTACTCGGACATTAAGAACTTGATGACGTTCAACAAACTTCAGCTTAATGACGACAAGACAGAAGCTATCCTCATTGGCACCCGTCAGAAACTTTCTCAGCTGCCTCCTCTTTCTCTCCCATTATGTAACACATCAGTCCCAATTTCTGATTCAGCTAAAAACCTTGATGTCTGCATTGACTCTACCCTCTCCATGAACAACTTTGTTTCTCAAACTGCCAGATCTTGCTACTATCATCTCCATCGTATAAGGCTGATCAGGAAGTATCTCTCTGTCGAAACAACTGCAAAACTCGTTCTCTCCTTCATAATGTCTCGCATTGACTATTGCAATTCACCCCTGTCTGGTCTTCCTGCCTCCACCATACCAAAACAATGCTGTACGCCTTGTACTCAAAAAGAAAAAAAACTGACCACATATCTCCTCTCCTGGCACAACTTCACTGGCTCCCTGTATCAAAGCGCATACAGTACAAACTAGACACCATGTGCTACAAAAGCCTCAATAACGCAGCCCCCGATTACCTGTCAAGCCTACTTGAGATCTATGTTCCCTCACGTACCCTCCGCTCTGCCTCCGATCCTCTGACTTTTCGCTTTCCACGCACTAAGCTCGATACCTATGGTCCACGAGCCTTCTCTGTTTCTGGTCCACTCTCCTGGAACAAACTTCCTCTCTCAGTCCGTCAGCAACCTACTTTTGTCTCCTTCAAGTCCGCTCTCAAAACTCACCTGTTCTCCTCTGCATAAAATCCTAACCTCACTCAACCCCCCCCCCCCCCCCTCTGCAGCCTGTCTCCGCTCGGAGGGGAATCACATGGATATAATATATAATTGTATATGCTATGCTCTCTATAATTTTCCATTGCTTTTATTCTTGCTTTTATTGCTTTTATTCTTTCTCCCCATTTATAGCCATGCGTGTGTGTGTGTGTGTGTGTATATGTGTGTGTGTGTGTGTGCGTGCGTCCCGTGCGTGCGTTGCGTGCGTGCGTGCGTGCGTGTGTGCTGTGTTTTACTTTACTGTTCAGCCTTAGTATTTTGAGGTTTTATAATTTGACTCAAACTTGCAAAGTCTAACGAAGGTTCATCACATTATCCGTTTTCGTTTGATTATTTGCTCACCTCATCAAGAGCCTTAGTGGATATCTCATAGAACAGAAGAGGTTTTGATTTGTTTCTTTTGGGGGTGGGGGTGGATATTTTTTTTTTGAGGATTGGTTTGATTGAGAAAATACAACTCTCAGATATTGGAAGAATTGTTATTTTGCGGTGGATTTGGAAGGATAGAGGAAAAAAAGACTGGCGTGAGTCTGAGAGATCTTAGATCTAAACTCTGTATACTTGGTTTATTTAACTTGATGGAAGTAGACGAAAATGCTTGATAGATAGGAATTATGAAGAAAGCTGATTTCAGTTTTTTTGTCGTACCATCCACAATCCTTTCTGCTTTAGCGAACGATGTATATTACATCCGATAAAGGGCACCACTATGTTTGGATCCACCTAGAACAGCAATGAGTTAGATTTGTTCAGTCTGGGGGTCGGTGGAAATAATTGGCCGGGGTGTACGAAAAATACCATTCGATCGTTGGAAATGTACTTCAAACCAAAGAGACGAGGGCTGAGAGAGAGAGAGAGAGGACAGAGAGAGAGAGAGAGAGAGAGGAAGGGAGGGTGGATGGATGGTAGGAGACAACCAAAACGAATAAAGGATAAACATACTAAGAACTGAAAACAACATTCCAATCCAATACCTGCGGGCGAAAAGAACGAAAACAAAGAAAAAAAAAGAACAAACAAACAAACAAACAAACATTGCGAAGCAAGTTGACTTTGACAACAGCTGCCGGACATTGACAGTTACGATGAAATGATGATTGATGCAAAAAAATATTTTAATACTATTGCATGTTACTATAGCGACTGCCACTATGAACTCCCCGGGGAACTAAGTTAAAGTAAAAAACGAATGAAACTAAAAGCTTGCGCGACATAAGCGTGCCTGACGTGAGCATGTGTGTATAACGTGCGGACACTGCGCCTGTAAGTGTGGTTGCCAAATCATTACGTAACACCACATGTCTGACCTTGAACTTACGTATACAACTTTTTCTGTTTTTTGTCTCAAGTGAAAGAAAGATAGAAAAGAACAGTACAGAAGAAAAAAATGCCCACCGTCCTCCATAAATTGCTTTGAAAACCTTTCAAAAGAAAGACGAAATGGAGGGACATACCCAAACAAGTGAATGGAGTGTCGACCCAAGGATCCCCAGTGTTCTTCATGTCTTGAGACACATCACTCGGTAATGGCTTTGGAAGGCTTCAACATCACTGTATAGATTGATAGTCTAGTGGGGCACACGTCAGATGCCCAGAGAGGGATGAGGATTGGAGTGGGCGAGAGACGGATTTTGCGTTCTCTCTTGCTTCGGGTGTGTGTGTGTGTGTGTGTGTGTGTGTGTGTGTGTGTGTGTGTGTGTGTGTGTGTGTGTGTGTGTGTGTGTGTGTGTGTGTGTGTGTGTGTGTGTGTGTGTGTGTGTGTGTGTGTGTGTGTGTGTGTGTGTGTGTGTGTGTGTGTGTGTGTGTGTGTGTGTGTGTGTGTGTGTGTGTGTGTGTGTGTGTGTGTGTGTGTGTGTGTGTGTGTGTGGCTAATATCTCAATGTGAGTCACAGATTTACAAACACACACTCTCCCACAATTGTCCCTCAATCTACGTATTTCCCTCTACACACACACACTACACTACACTATACACAGACACACAGACACACACACACACACACACACACACACACACACACACACACACACACACACACACACACACACACACACACACACACACACACACACACACACACACACGGTTTGATTGACTGTCAGTCTCAAGAACATGAACACGACTGTCCCGGGTTACCGACGTCCCTCCAGTCAACATGGACAGCTTGGATTTCGTGTTTGCTGTTTGTTCAAGAGGAATTTATCGCTCTCGGACAATTCCATATCCGCTCCACCCAAGTCTGTCAGCCATTATCTGGCAGACTCCCTGAGCTTGCGCAAGGTCGTATGCTCTGTCTTGCTCTCTCTCTGGCAAGGTCTTGAACTGATTAGCGGAAATGAGGAGGAAGAATGACTTCCGAAACATTAAGCTGACACCACCAGAATGCTGGAAATAGTAAGACAGGCAGCAAACAGGCCAATGTTTAATGTTGCGGACTGGATTTGAACTCAGGATATCAGATTTTATGTCCACAACTTTATCAAAAGAACCAACCAGTTGACAGTCGGCAATAGAGACCTTGAAACGTCTATCAACTACCTAGGATCTGCATTGCTGAAACATTTCAATAGATGTTGAGCTGACACGCATTCCATGTTTTGTCACTCTGGGTTGGCTGACAAAAATGAGAGGATATAGTGTGTATTCTTCAATCATAAAAAGAAGTATGACATTAGGACATACATCAGGGAACGTAATATTTTTTCTATCAACGCTCTTAGGGATTGCTTGTCATTAAAGCTGGTGTCTGCTGATGACTGATAGCCAAGTGGTTGAGACAGCCCCGACAGGGTAGATTTTTTCTAGAAACCTGACCACCTAAATGCGCAGGTTTGATTCCCGGAGGAGGACAACTTTCTATTAAAAAAACAAAACAAAACTAAAACGAAAAACAACAAACAAACAAACAAACAAACAAACAAAAACGGCGACAGCAGAGGGCGTCCAGGAGTCATGACCTGGATGTGGCCCGGCCCCCTGACAGTGTCGGGAGTTAAGGGTCGTAAACACTTGTTTGACGGGGGTTTCTCCTGTGAGGACCTTTGCTGTCTGAGTCTCCCCAGAGTTTCTTACTACCGGTGTCTGCAAATCTATGACTACTACAACTAGTTTGTGAGTTGGGAATTTTTTTGGCATAATTGAAAATTGACTCATGATATGTTTCTGTTATGTCTGAAAGATGTATTATCAAAGAAAGACTGACTTTTTGTTGCCATATGTCTGATATGTATGATTTTTTGTATGTCCAAACGTGTATCATGTGTTCACACGTCTTCAAGTGGGCTTTGGCCATTTTGAATAAATCTCTGATCTTATTCTGACAACGAGGAAGGGGTCAAACAGAGCGTAGACACAGCAAACCTACAAACCCTGCGTTTTAAGCACCTTCTTGTACACACATGGGACATGGGCACACTAAGTTCACTGGGAGATGATGATTTACGTCTCATCATGTGCTGCAGACTGCTACTGATACTGACGTAGTTTTCGCTGTCCAGCATTCTGTTCATCACCATCATTATGTGCCTTGCCGCATGACCTTGGCGATTATGCCCCCCCCCCCCCCCCTCACTCCCCTACAAATGTATCATTTTCACTGCAAGCATATCTCCTGTTACTTATTGTCCTACCCACCAAGAAAAGACTATCTGGTATTCTCATCTCCTAGGTCTTTTTCCCTCTATCTTTACGGTTATGACTAGGTGGTCACGTTTCTCTTGCCTCATAAAACATCCTGTATATATTGCTTGTCTTCTCCTCCTCTTCTTCATTGATGTTCGTTTCGTGTTTGCTTCTTTTAATGCTGTCTCCTTTGTTTCCTTTGTTGTCCATGGACTCTTAACGTTCTTCTTAGAAACCGTGTTCGTTCGTTCGTTCTTTGATTTAACGTCTTTTTACTATAAGTGATATTAGACGGGGGAGGAGGGAGGGGGAATAAACAATGAATAAATAAAATAAAATGTAGAACGATAGTTGGGCGGGTTGGATTGGGGCAGAGGGGAGATAGAGTTAAAAAAAACATAAGTAGGTGGGAGAACAGAAAAATGGAACGAAAACTTAACTCTAACAATTAACTTCAACAATATGAAGGGAAATTGTAACACTAATACGCAAACTGCATAAAGTTAAAGTAATGCATTAACAGGACTGTGAACTAATGATTCTGAAATTTTAACTAATAAAGATTGATCTGATGTAACTTTTTTGAAATGAGTTTCCATGTATGTCTCTCTCTCTCTCTCTCTCTCTCTCTCTCTCTCTCTCTCTCTCTCTCTCTCTCTCTCTCTCTCTCCTTCTCTCTCTCTCTCTCTTTCTGTGACTCTCTCTATTTATCTGTGTCTGTCTGTCTATCTGTCTGTCTGTCTGTATGTCTCTCTTTCTCTCTCTCTGTCTCTCTGGCAATACACAAATAAACCATGTTTCTTCTCTGATGTGCTTGTTGATTATACAGGCTTTGCATTCGCATAACAGTACTGGTTCTATAGAATACCGAAAAACTCTCTTTCTGATGTCAGTTGATAAGCATTTGTTCATAATAACGCTATATTTTAGCTTGGACATTTCTGCTGGAAAACTCTGATGTGCATCTGCTGTCTAATGAGAAGGCTGTTCCTAGCATTTTGAACTTATCGATCTGACTCATTGCTGTGCCATTTGCTGTTATCTTAATGAAATGATTTATTTTCATTTTTCTACTGATAACCACGACTTCAACCTTCTTAGTATTTAGCTCTAGCCCTTTGTTTTTGCTTTGTATTTTTATTATATTCACAACATTTTCAGGCATATTTTTTTTTATTTTCTGCAGTTAGAACAACGTAATCTGCATAACGAATAACGAAGATTTATTTTTTGTTCTTCCAACCGTTACCACAGGGCTTTTCTCTAGGTTCTAATAATGATTTCGCTGTAAAGAGGAAACAAATCAAGTGACATCCACGTCTAACACCTCTTTTTGATAATTTGAAAAAATAACTTAATTTTCTACTATCGTTGCTGCTGCTTGTTCCCAATGCATATTCTTTATTACGACTTCTATTTCAACTTGTATCGCTTCTGATGTCTACTGTTGCTGTGTCCTCTGCTGTCTCTACTCTTTGAATGTCCTATCTTACTTACGACATATAGAAATAACAATCTTGATTTTTCATGTACTGAGGCTAGAGATATTCTTTACAAGAAAAATAATGATATTATCCTGCTAGTCCAGCTGGTTCTCAGATCTCCTGTTGGGAGATTGCTATGAAAAGTTAATTAATTGTTGTATGTTATTATTTGATACTGTTAATTCATTGTTCTGAATTATTAATTGCACTTGTTCCCCTTCTTACATTCAAACTTCTATTACCCTTCACCATACTCATCCTTCACCCCACCTTTTTTTTTTCTTTTTTTTTTTACTTGTGTGTGTGTGTGTGTGTGTGTGTGTGTGTGTGTGTGGTGGTGGTGTGGTGTGTGTGTGTGTGTGTGTGTGTGTGTGTGTGTGTGTGTGTGTGTGTGTGTGTGCGTGCGTGTGTGTCTAAAATCAATATTGTGAACAGACATTAAAAAAAGATTCATTCATTCATTCATTCATTCCTCTGCTGCACCTATCGGAAGAAACACCCCCAGCAGTGCAACAAATGGAACACCAACAGCAGGGAGTAAGATTCATCTCTCTTCATGAACAAATGCGCCGTTATTAATGCATTAATGGTGTGAGTCTGATGAGCACCAGATGTGTATTTATGACGATATGACTGACGCTGCTATGCAATGCTGGTGCATGTAGTTGGAGAAGAAAAGGGAAGAGGAAGCGGAATGCAATGCATGGGAATGATTCTATTCAAGGTAGGTTGTGCAGCCATCTAATCACTACAAAACCTTCTAGGTTATATTCTCTAAGCGTGTGTGTGTATGTGTTCGTTGTGATATGTGTGTGTGTGTGTGCGTGTGTGTGTGTGTGTGTGTGGTGTGTGTGTGTGTGTGTGTGTGTGTGTGTGTGTGTGTGTGTGTGTGTGTGTGTGTGTGTGTGTGTGTGTGTATGTGTGTGTATGTGTGTGTGTGTGTGTGTGTGTGTGTGTGTGTGTGTGTGTGTGTGTGTGTGTACGCGCGAGCGCGCGTGTATGTGTGTCTGCGTGTGTATGTATGAGAGAGAGAGAGAGAATACAGGAAAAGAGACAAGCGGCAAAGAAACAAGAAAGAAGCAGAAAAGAGAAGAGAGAACAGAGAGAAACAAGAAAACAACAAAGAAGAGAGAGAGAGAGAGAGAACAGAAGACAGACAGACAGACAGAGACAGATAGAAGAAGACGAGAAACAGACAAGAAAAAGAGAGAAGACACAGAAAGAGAGACAAGAAAAAGAGAGAGAGAGAGAGAGAGAGAGGAGGGGAGAGAGAGAGAGAGAAAGGAGAGAAGAGGAGAGAGAGAGAAGAGAGAAGAAGAAGAGAGAGAGAGAGAGAGAGAGAGAGAGAGAGAGAGAGAAGAGAGAGAGAAGAGAAAGAAAGAAAGAAAGAGAGAGAAACTGAAACTGAAACTGAAACTGAAAATGGTTTACTGCCATTGACATTTTTGTCCTTGTGGCAAGGAGCATAAAATAAAGTCATTAAATTTTACGGCGACGTTTTCGCGAAATAAAGATTTATGAATATAGTCATGGCTGACATTACATCCATTATTTTTTTTCCTATTGATGAAGAAAAAATTGAAGGAAAAAAGTTGAACAAAAAAAAAAATAACAAAAAGTTGAAGAAACAGTTGACCACCCGACATAAAGACATAATTTGTCATACAAGTAAGAGGAAGACCCAATCCGGCAAATAAACATAAGAACAGTATAAAGTGATATCTTCACTGGAGATAAACTTACATTAATTCATTGCTGTGCTATTTTCTTTCTCCGACTTTCCCAAGCAAGGGCGATAAATTTAGCGAGGGATTTTTGATGTTTTTCATCTTCAGTCGTGATTATTCTAGTAATGACCCTTTGACTTGAAATGTCCTCATCAAAGATTATGGATTTTTGTCGTATACTTTCATACGACTCATAAACAAAAAAAAAAATGCATTTCATCTTCTGCCTCTGCATCACACATGGGACAAATAGAGTGTGCCGATGAATTTAAGTAAAACCATCTTGTTGTTGCATTTAGCCCTAGAGCTCTTAGTCTAAAACGAGAGAGAGAGAGAGAGAGAGAGAGAGAGGAGAGAGAGAGAGGGGGAGGGGAGAGAGAGAGAGATAACAGAGAAAAGAAGAGAAGAGAAGAAGTAAAAGTCATGTAGAAAAGAAGAGAAGATGAAAGACAGACAGACAGACACATTGAAATAAAAAAAATAAATAAAAAAAACAAAAACAAACCAAAAAAAAAAAAAAAAAAGAAAATTATGGACAAGCAGACGACTACACAAAATTAATATTGAAAGTGCAAACAGACAAACAAAGAGACAAACAAGACTAATGGACAAACAGACAGCTAGACAGACAACAAATGTTTGATTTAAAGTGTTACTTCCCGGATTGGTGTTCAAAATTGAATGGGTCCTATGGGACAGAGAAACATGAACCCAATTGCAGATTGCCCCTGAAGTTCTCATGGACAGACATGTTTGACTACACGTCTGGCCTGTGTGGATGGTTTGCCCAGTAACCATAAAGATGCCATGTGTCAAGCAATGCCAACAGTTTTCCCGTTTTATATTCTGTTTGTTTCTGAGAGGCAAAGGGGGAGGGTGAGAGAGAGAGAGAGAGAGAGAGAGAGAGAGAGAAAGAGAGGGAGGGAGGGAGAGAGAAGAGAGAGAGAGAGACAAAGAGAGAGAGACAGGAGAGAGCGACATAGACCAGAGACAGACAGATAGAAAGACACAAAGACAGGCAGGCAAAAAGACAGAGGCAGACACAGAGACACAGGGAGAGACAGACAGAGAGAGAGAGACAGGGAGAGACAGACAGAGAGACAGAGACATAAAGACAGACAGACAGACAGACAGAGACACAGGGAGAGACTGACAGACAAAGAGAGAGAGGAAGACAGAAAGACAGAGACAGAGAGACGAGAGACATAGAGATGGAGAGAGAAAGAGAGAGAGAGAGAGACAGAGACAGACAGGCAGACAGAGACAGAGACAGAAACAGAAAGAAGGCAGGCAGACAGACAGAGACACAAGGAAATACCGACAGACAAAGAGAGGGAGGAAGACAGAAAGACAGAGAGAGACAGAGAGACAGAGAGAGACAGAGAGAGAGAGAGAGAGAGAGAGAGAGAAGAGAGAGAACAGACAGAGAAAGAAAGACACAGAGACAGACAGATAGAGACAGAGAGCGACAGACAGACAGGTGTTCAAATGAAAGTCCAATGGAACAACAGACCCAATTGCAGATTGCCCCTGAAGTTCTCATGGACAGACATGTTTGACTATAGGTCTGGTGTGTGTGGATGGTTTGCCAGTAACCATAAAGATGCCATGTGTCAAGCAATACCAACAGTTTTCCCGTTTTTAGAATTCTGTTTGTTTCAGAGAGAGAGAGAGAGAGAGAGAGAGAGAGAGAGAGAGAGAGAGAGAGAGAGAGAGAGAGAAGAGAGAGAGAGAGAGGAGGGGGAAGGGAGGGTTCTGTTTGCTTCTGAGAAGAGAGAGAGAAAGAGAGAGAGATAGAGAGAGAGAGACAGACAGAGACAGACAGACAGACAGAAAGATGGAGAGACAGAGATAGAGACACAGGGAGAGAGCTTGAGAGAGAGAGAGGGGGCGATGGAAGGAGGAGGGAGGGAGGGAGGGAGGGAGGGTTATGTTTGTTTCTGAGAGAGAGGGGGGGAGAGGGAGGATTCTGTTTGTTTCAGAGAGAGACACACACACAGAAAAGAGAAGAGAGAGAGAGAGAGAGAGAGAGAGAAGAGAGAGAGAGAGAATGAGGGAAAGAGAGAGTTATGTTTGTTTCTAAGAGAAAGAGAGGGAGAGAGAGAGAGAGAGAGAGAGAGAGAGAGAGAGAGAGAGAGGAGGAGATGACGGGAGAGAGAGATAGAGAGACAGAGACAGAGGCAGAGAGAAGAAAGGCAGAGAAATACAGAAAGAGACAGAGACACAGATACAGGGAAAGAGAGAC
>JAPXFY010000013.1:8876227-8878727 GCA_030674185.1 Monoplex corrugatus | reverse complement strand
GGAAAGCTGGAGGGAAAGAGAGCACCAGGTAGACCCAGGGAGAAAATGCTGGACGGACTTGCAGAGTGGCTGGGGACGAGGGGGATGGGAGAGATGATAGGGGCAACGAGAGATAGAGACATGAGGAAGTTCATGATCGCCAACGCCATGTGGCAGGGCACCTGATGATAATGATGATGATGGTGATGATGATGATGATGATGATGATGATGATGATGATGATGATGATGGTGATGATGGTGTTTACAGCCCTGATATGATGGCTCTTGTTCAGTCAGCTGGGCCTTAACCCTTTGAATACCGCACGCTGTTTACTAGAATCTTGATTTGTCAACGCTTTGATTCCCTCACCCTATCCACCAGCTTTGTGCACGATAGACAGACAGGCAGAGACAGAAACACACAGAAGAGAGGAGAGAGAGAAGAGAGAGAGAGAGAGAGAAGAGAGACAGAGACAGAGACAGAGACAGAGACAGAGAGACTGAGAGAGAGAAAGAGAGAGAGAGAGAGAGAGGAGAGAGAGGGGAGAGAGAGACAGGCAGGCAGACCCCACACACACACACACACACACACACACACACACAACACACAACACACACACACACACACACACACACACACACACACACACACACACACACACATTTTGTTCCTCTTCACGAAACATGCCGATTCCAGCCTACCTAATCCATAAAAAGCCTCCAGCATCACGTTAATGTCAAGAGCGAGTGAAGAGAAATTCCTGTCGGTGGTAAGGTGACATGGGCGGTAATTTGGAGAACTGTTATGACCTGCGATTGTCCCCCCATGTTTCATCCCCCTGCATTGGATACAAATGGAAATGGTGATGAAAAACCAGGAAAGGATGGAACCGGTGATTTACAGCATTTGCTCAGCTGGAATGTATTGATAAAGAGACTAGAGAGAGAGATAGGCGGGGAGAGGAGGGAGAGGAGAGAGAGAGAGAGAGAGAGAGGAGAGAGAGAGAGAGAGAGAAGAGAGAGAGAGAGAGAAAGAGACAGAGAGAGACAGAGACAGAGATAGAGAGAGACAGAGAGAAAGAGACAAAGAGGAAGAGCGACAGGAGCGACAGAGAGAGACAGGGAGAGACAGAGAGCAGCAGACAGGCAGACAGACAGCAGAGAGACAAGAAGAGGAGAGAGAGAGACAGAGAGAGAGAGAGACAGAGAGTAGAGAGAGAGAGACAGAGAGAGGAGAGAGAGAGAGAGAGAGAGAAGAGAGAGAGATTTGATTTGATTGATTTGGTTGAGTTTTTACGTCGACACCCACCTCGGGTGATATGGCCGACGGGGATAACCATCCAGGAAGTGGGGGAAGGGAGACTATCTAATCCTACACTGACGCCACCAGAACAACAATGATGTTAAGATGGAACAGCGAGATGGCCAGTTTTAATATAGTGCAACCCGGGATTCGAACCCAAACCATTAGCATGTGAATCCGACGCTCAAATCAACTGCTATTGAGGCCCAAGAGAGAGAGAGAGAGAGAGAGAGAGAGAGAGAGAGAGAGAAGAGAGAGAGAGAGAGAGACAGAAGACAGACAGACAGACAGACAGATAGACGGACAGATAGACGGAAATATATACAGACAAACAGACAGAGAGAGACAGAAAGAGAGACAGAGAGAGACGGAGGGGAGAGAGAGAGAGAGAGAGAGAGAGAGAGAGAGAGAGAGAGAGGAGAAGAGAGAGAGAGAGACAGACAGATACAGAGACAGAGACAGAGATAGAGAGACTGATAATGGGAGAGAGAAAGAGACAGAGACAGACAGACAGACAGACAGAGAAGGAGAGAGAGAGAGAGAGAGAGAGAGAGAGAGAGAGAAGGAGAGAGAGAGAAAGAGACAAACAGACAGGCAGAAGGACAAAGAGACATACATATTAGAATAGAGAGAGAGGGGGAGAGAAAGAGAGAGAGATAGAAAGAGAGAGAGAGATAAGGAGAGATAGAAAGAGACAGACAGGCAAAAGGACAGACAGACAGAGACAGCGACATAAATAGACAGACAGACAAACAGACAGACACAGGCGAATAGAGAGATATAGAGAAAGAGGGAGAGATAGATAGAGAGAGACACACACACAGACATACAGACAGACAGACAGACAAAGACAGAGACAGAAACAAAGACAAAGACAGAGACACAATGTTGTTTTTCTTTTATTCTTTCTGTTATTCATATTTTTATAGTGCAGAATGCGATGGCACTGTAACATCGAAAACATTCAATCCAAGCGAAGAATCAAATTTTGCAATAAACAAGAGAAAACAATAATTAATGAAGCGGACGAAAGGGCAAGGCAGAGCAACTGGTCAGCCGCAACATTTCAAAAAAGTCAACAATACAGCAGGCCGAACTTGTCAGTGTGAAGCATGGAACACAAAGTAGAAACCTTCCATTATCATTGTATAAAAAAAAAGGACATGGCATGCAATGAAGGTTCATGATTGATTACTTCGCAATGGAAAGATCAATA
>JAPXFY010000013.1:8863727-8866227 GCA_030674185.1 Monoplex corrugatus | reverse complement strand
CTTGCCAGCATGAACCGCTACTAAAAAGAACACACTCAACAAACTAACCACAAACAAACAAACAAATAAACAAACAAAAACAAACAAACCACCATTGTCCAAACTTGCCAGCATGAACCACTACTAAAAAGAACACACTCAACAAACTAACCACAAACAAACAAACAAATAAACAAACAAAAACAAACAAACCACCATTGTCCAAACTTGCCAGCATGAACCGCTACTAAAAAGAACACACTCAACAAACTAACCACAAACAAACAAACAAATAAACAAACAAAAACAAACAAACCACCATTGTCCAAACTTGCCAGCATGAACCACTACTAAAAAGAAACACACTCAACAAACTAACCACAAACAAACAAACAAATAAACAAACAAAAACAAACAAACCACCATTGTCCAAACTTGCCAGCATGAACCGCTACTAAAAAGAACACACTCAACAAACTAACCACAAACAAACAAACAAATAAACAAAAAACACAACATGAACCCTACAAAGAAACACTAACAACACAACAACAACAATAAAAAACAAACAAACAACCCCATGCCTTCAATGAACACTAAAGACCTAACAACTAACACAAACAACAAAATACAAAAAAAAACCACTTGTCCAACTGCACGATACAAGACACATCACAATAACAAAACAACAAAAACACAAACAAAAACACCATTGTCCAAACTTAGCATGACACTAAAAAAACCAAAAACAACAACAAAATAAAAACAAACAAACAAACACATTGCAAATGCAGACGCTAAAACACCTACAAACTACACAAAAAACAAAAACAAACAAAAAACAACACCATGTCCAATTGCACAGACTACTAAAGAACAACTCAACAAAACAAAAAACAAATCAACAAACAAACAACACATTGTCAGCGCATGACGCTACTAAAAAAAACCTACATAACAACAAACAATAAAAAACAAACAACCATTGTCAAACTTGCCATGAACCCTATAAAAACACATCAACAACAACCACAACAAAACAAAAACAAACAAAAAAAACAAACCACATTGTCAATTGCCAGATGAACCGCTACTAAAAAGAACACACTCAACAACTACACAAAAAACAACAATAAACAAACAAAAACAAACAAACCACCATTGTCAACTTGCCAGCATGAACTACTAAAAGAACACACTCAACAACTAACCAAAAAAACAAATAAACAACAAAAACAACAAACACCATTGTCCAAACTTGCAGCAGACCCTACTAAAGAACATAACAAACTACCACAAACAAAAAACAAATAAACAAACAAAAACAACAAACACCATTGCCAACTTGCAGCAGAACGCTATAAAAGAAACATAACACACACAACAAACAAACAAATAAACAACAAAACAAACAACATTGTCAAATGCCATGACTACTAAAGAAACACTCACAATACCACAAACAAACAAATAACAACAAAAACAACAACCATTGTCCAAACTTCAGCTGAACTACTAAAGACCAACAAATACAACAAACAAAAAATAAAAAAAAACAAACAAACACCTTGTCAAACTTGCAGCATGAACGCTACTAAAAAGAACACCTCAACAAATAACCACAAACAAAACAAATAAACAACAAAAACAAACAAACCCATTGTCCAATTGCAGTGAACCGACTAAAAAATCAAAAACTAACACAAACAAAAACAAATAAACAAACAAAACAAACAAACCACCATTGTCCAAACTTGCCAGCATGAACCGCTACTAAAAAGAACACACTCAAACAAACTAACCCACAAAACAAACAAACAAATAAACAAACAAAAACAAACAAACCACCATTGTCCAAACTTGCCAGCATGAACCGCTACTAAAAAGAACACACTCAACAAACTAACCACAAACAACAAACAAATAAACAAACAAAAACAAACAAACCCCCAAAAAAAAAAAAAAAAAAAAAAAAAAAAAAAAAAAAAAAAAAAAAAAAAAAAAAAAAAAAAAAAAAAAAAAAAAAAAAAAAAAAAAAAAAAAAAAAAAAAAAAAAAAAAAAAAAAAAAAAAAAAAAAAAAAAAAAAAAAAAAAAAAAAAAAAAAAAAAAAAAAAAAAAAAAAAAAAAAAAAAAAAAAAAAAAAAAAAAAAAAAAAAAAAAAAAAAAAAAAAAAAAAAAAAAAAAAAAAAAAAAAAAAAAAAAAAAAAAAAAAAAAAAAAAAAAAAAAAAAAAAAAAAAAAAAAAAAAAAAAAAAAAAAAAAAAAAAAAAAAAAAAAAAAAAAAAAAAAAAAAAAAAAAAAAAAAAAAAAAAAAAAAAAAAAAAAAAAAAAAAAAAAAAAAAAAAAAAAAAAAAAAAAAAAAAAAAAAAAAAAAAAAAAAAAAAAAAAAAAAAAAAAAAAAAAAAAAAAAAAAAAAAAAAAAAAAAAAAAAAAAAAAAAAAAAAAAAAAAAAAAAAAAAAAAAAAAAAAAAAAAAAAAAAAAAAAAAAAAAAAAAAAAAAAAAAAAAAAAAAAAAAAAAAA
>JAPXFY010000013.1:8848727-8856227 GCA_030674185.1 Monoplex corrugatus | reverse complement strand
TGGCCCTTTTGTACTGTGGGTTTGGCGAGAAAGACTGGGAGAGCAGGAATGAGACTGGGGAAGTGACTAATTGAGAAAGAGAGATGAAGGCTATATGTTATGTTGTTTATTGTCTGAGAAAGAGAGATGGAGGCTGTATGTTATGTTGTTTATGTCTGAGAGAGAGAGAGATGGAGACTGTATGTTATGTTGTTTATGTCTGAGAAAGAGAGATGAAGGCTATATGTTATGTTTTTATGTCTGAGAAGAGAGATGGAGGCTGTATGTTTTGTTGTTTATGTCTGAGAAAGAGAGATGAAGGCTATATGTTATGTTGTTTATGTCTGAGAAAGAGAGATGAAGGTTATATGTTATGTTGTTTATGTCTGAGAAAGAGAGATGAAGGCTATATGTTATGTTGTTTATGTCTGAGAAAGAGATATGAAGGTTATAGGTTATGCTGTTTATGTCTGAGAAAGAGAGATGAGGCTATATGTTTTGTTGTTTATGTCTGAGAAAGAGAGATGAAGGTTATATGTTATGTTGTTTATGTCTGAGAAAGAGAGATGGAGGCTGTATGTTTTGTTGTTTATGTCTGAGAAAGAGAGATGAAGGCTATATGTTATGTTGTTTATGTCTGAGAAAGAGAGATGAAGGTTATATGTTATGTTGTTTATGTCTGAGAAAGAGATATGAAGGCTATATGTTTTGTTGTTTATGTCTGAGAAAGAGAGATGAAGGTTATATGTTTTGTTGTTTATGTCTGAGAAAGAGAGATGAAGGTTATATGTTTTGTTGTTTATGTCTGAGAAAGAGAGATGAAGGTTATATGTTTTGTTGTTTATGTCTTAGAAAGAGAGATGAAGGCTATATGTTATGTTGTTTATGTCTGAGAAAGAGAGATGAAGGCTATATGTTATGCTGTTTATGTCTGAGAAAGAGAGATGAAGGCTATATGTTATGTTGTTTATGTCTGATAGATTTCTGTTGAATGCTTGTGTTCAGCGTTGGTGCCATCATACTAGTGGGTGGGGGTGGAGAATAAGGAAGAAGGTTGGATGTGTTTTATTAGTATTTTTTTCAGGTATGTGAGCTAATTATCTCTCTGTCTCTCTGTCTCTCTGTCTGTCTCTGTCTCTGTCTCTGTCTCTCTGTCTCTGTCTCTGTCTCTATCTCTGTGTCTCTTTCTCTCTGTTTGTCTCTCTGTATGTCTGTCTTTCCCTCTCTGTCTCTCTGTCTCTCTCTCTGTCTCTGTCTCTCTCTGTCTCTCTCTGACTCTCTGTCTCTCTCTCTCTGTCTCTCTGTTTCTGTCTCTGTAGCTGTTTGTCTGTCTATCTGTCTGTCTGTCTGTCTGTCTGTCTGTCTCTCTCTCTCTCTCTCTCTCAATCCCTCTCTCTCGCTTAATCCCTCTCTCTCTGTCTTTGTATGTGAGTGTGTGTGTGTGTGTGTGTGTGTGTGTGTGTGGTGCGTGCGTGGTGCGTGCGTGGTGTGTGTGTATGTATGTTGTGTGTGTGTGTGTGTGTGTGTGTGTGTGTGCGTGTGTGTGTGTGTGTTCATTTGTTTGTACGCAAGTGGAAAACCTGAACATCTTTCAATCTGTTCACATATGCAGTCTGAACAGAATCAGGTATAACATGTACTTGCATTTCCAGGGCACACATACAAAAGGTGCCATCAGTTATTTAAACAAGTCATTGTTGATATTATCTCAAAATAATTTCATACAAAACAAAAATCACATAATCAGAATTATTTAGGTCACACAGTAGCAGGAGGTCCCATCGATAACCATTTTTCTTCCTGTAGTGGTGACAGTGAGGCACGTCCACTTTCAGCTAACCAATTAGAGTTTACACAGAAACCAATAAAAAAACGTGATATCAAGAGAACATCAAGAGAGAGAGAGAGAGAGAGAGAGAGAGAGAGGAGAGAGAGAGAGGAGAGAGAGAGAGAGACAGACAGACAGACAGAGAGACAGAGAGACAGAGACACAGAGAACACAAGAGAGACAGAGAGAGACAGAGAGAGAAGGAGAGACAGACAGACGGACAGATAGAGAGAAAGAGACAGAGAGAGAGAAAGAGACAGAGAGAGACAAACAGACAAAAGATAGACGACAGAGAGAGAGAGAGAGAGAGAGAGAGAGAGAGAGAGAGAGAGAGGGGAGAGACAGACAGACGGACAGAGAGAGACAAACAGACAGAAAGATAGACGGACAGAGACAAAGAGACAATCAGACAGATAGACAGACAGACAGACAGACATATAGACAGAGACAAAAAAAGAGAGACAGAAAGAGATAGAGATAGAGTCAGACTGACAGACAGAGACAGAGAGACATATAGAGACAAAGAGACAAGAGAGTGACACAGAGATAGACACAGAAAGACACAGAAAAACAGAGAAACAAAGAGGGACACAGAGGGACACAGTAGATATCCAGACAGAAGACCAGACCCAGACCCAGAGAGAGAAGAGAGAGAGAGAGAGAGAGAGAGAGAGAGGGGAGAGAGAGAGAGAGAGAGAGAGAGATAGGGAGAGAGAGAGAGGGGGATGAGGAGGATGAGGACGGGGGGGGGGAGAGAGAAAATGCGAGAGGCAGAATGTCTTTGCATCCCACACACAACACACACACAACACACACACACACACACACACACACACACACACACACACACAACACACACCACACACACACACACACACCACACACACACACACACACACACACACACACACACACACACACACACACACACACACACACACATACACACACACAATCACGTTTCAATTGTCTTAAAACTAAGCTCTGAAAAATGTCACTCGAAAGGTTATTCATGAAAACAAAGCAAAATGAAAAAGAACAAATTGTTTTTAGAATGTTGAAATGTACCTGGGAGAAAAAAAAAATAGGACATTTCAAACATCAATAATAGCAGAGAAGCAACCCGATATTAGAAAAAAATGAGTTGTTCCACGCAACCTTCAGACTCTGAGCTCCAATAAAACACTGGACCAGGTGACAGCTTGGAATACTCCCTGTCGTATTCGGCGATTACCTGTTGAATGAACAACATACTTGTGAATATAAGGCTTGCTTTGAAATCCCTCTATTCCTCCTTAAGAAACAAAACGAAAGAAAAACAAAAAAACAAACAAAAAATAAAAAAAATGTTTGTATGTATGTATGTATGTATGTATGTATGTATGTATGTATGTATGTATGTATGTATGTATGTATGTATGTAGTAGTGTAGTGTAGATGATGTATGTATGTATGTATGTATGTATGTATGTGTGTATGAATGCATGTATAGTATATATGTATGTATGTATACGTTATGTATGTATGTATGTATACTATGTATGTATTATATCTATCTACATTATATATTATATATATATATATATATATATATATATATAATATATATATGCATATATATATATTATATTAATATATATATATATATATATATATATATTGATGTTGTGTTGTGTGTGTGTGTGTGTGTGTGTGTGTGTGTGTGTTGTGTGTGTGTGTGTGTGTGTGTGTGTGTGTGTGTGTGTGAAACGTGTGAAGACCATGATCGCCAACGCCTGTTGCAGGAACACATGGAATGATGATGATGATGAGATGAGATGATGATGATGATGATGATGATGATGAGATATATGATGTATATATATAATATATATATGATATATATATATATATATATATATATATAGAGAGAGAGAGAGAAGGAGAGAGAGAGTAGAAAGAAGAGACAGAGAGAGACAGAGACAGAGACAGAGAGACAGAGAGAAGATAAAATCGTGAATGGCACAAACAAAATAAACTAACCAAATAACCAACTAAACAAGTATCAAAGGAACAATTTATCACACAATAACTACAACTGGCGGGTATGATAACCACATGGGCAAAAAATTCACACTCCCATTAAAGGTTTGGGGTTTAAATCTGCCTGGATACTTCCCAGCTGGCAAAGAAAAGGAATGGGATTTTTCCCTGGTTTCACCGGTCACCATGTGTGCCAAAAACTCATTTGTGTATATAAGCAAGCACAACATGAAGTAGACACATGGCAGATCTTTTAGGTCATATCATTCCCATTTGGCTTAACTCTTTTCCCGCCATGGTCGCAACCATGTGACTTCATGTACGACCACCATGGTCGCATTTGTGCGACTAGGAGGGGTCATGCTAAACAATATCTTTTCACGCGGGTGCAAATATTCTGTCAGCTCCACTGGTAAATGCAGGCGACTGTGCTAGTTTTAAACTTTTACCCAGCGACCTAGTTTTTTTGTTTTGTTTTTTTTTTCTGCATTAAGTCCGAAGTGTGGCTTTGTTAACTGTCGGAATTTACGTCACGTTTTCTCCGAAGCGTTTTCTCCAAAATGGCTGCAAATCGACACGCATTGTCTACCACTTCGAGTAGAATAAGCAGACAGGTGACTTTGTGCGTAGATTGATTTTCAATTGTTTTCCTCATTTATTATAATGATATCTGGCGCACAACTCACGATTTAAGGTCAGGAGTACAACTAATAAACCGTATGGAAAAAAAGTTTTTTTTTCTTTATAATAAAATTATATGTGGAATGATCAGTCAAGCACATAAACATAAACAAGCATTCATATATGAATACAACATCTGCCATTTACACAGCAAAACAAAGTAAATGAAAATCTTTAATAGTCTTTGAGATATAAGCTTTTAAAAAATGCATACTGCGCTGCAAAATTGGCTGCCCAAAATATACTTGGCACTGAGGATGCCGTTTCTGGGGAAACTTGGCGTGAAAGGGTTAAGGAAATATGAAAACATCCCACATGTATGCCCACTGAAGATGCAGACTGCGCAGCAGTACCACCTGCACAGAGCGAGCTAACAACGTGGCTTATGGAAACATGAAACACGAAAACAGACCGAATACACACCATTAAGATGGCGTATGTAGACTGTGCAGCGACATACTATCTGCACAGGGTAAGCAAAACAATGTGGATTAATGAAACATGAAGAGTTAAAAGAATCTGCATGCTCCAGGAAAAAAAACAAACAAACAAACAACAACAAAAAAAAAACGAAAAAAAAATGAACGCGTATTTGATACAAGACAAGACAGGTGCAAATGTTTGGCGGAGCAGCAGGGAAGTTTTCAGTCTTTTTCTCCAATTGTTCTTTTATCTGGTGTTTGTTTTTTGTATCTTACGCTTGACAAAGGCCAGTTGGTCGAACATTTGCTCCTGTCTTGTCTTGTTGTATTAAATACGCGTTCTTAGTCTTTTTTCGTGTTTTTTTTTCCTGGTTCCTGTTTGCTTGAACGCGGGCAGTCACACTTGTTTTGGAAACCGATGTCACCCACTGAAGAGGGGTATGTAGACTTGCAGCAACTTACCACCTACATAGCGTGAGCAAAACAACATGCATACTCGCCTCCTAGGAAAACAAATCAGAACATGTGGCAGACTCACAATCGCCCTTGACTGACTCTCATAAACCGCTAGCAGGCATCAATAGACAATGTTTTCATCAAACCAGCAGCATGATTGCATCCCTTTTATCTAATATCAGTAAGCACAAAAAGTGCCTGTTAACTACATATACACCACCTGCATCACATCAAAGTCATTAGCCGCATGTGTGCAGCAACACAATTTCCTTCTTCGTGCTATATTTCCCAGCGTCTTTTAAGCTCAATAACCAACACCCACAGCAAACATGTGTGTTCAGACTTGTTCCCTTTTATAGATTGATGGTTTCCATGTGTTTAATACATTGCGCCCAGTCGCAAAAATTGTAGGTTTGAAACAGTGATCTGCTGCGATTGGTTAGTGTGTTTGTTTTCGGTACATGTGCTTAATTGGGAATTGATGTACACAAATGGTGTGGAGGGACACTTAGAACTTTTAAGAAGCTATTTTGAAGTGTGGTCAGTAAGGAATAATGTGAGCTGTTTGGTTTGCAGCGGCAGAGAGAAAAACAAGGATGTATTCGTTGTTTTGGTCCATAAGCTACTGTGTGTCTGTCTCTCTCTATCTGATTCTGTCTCTGTCTCTGTCTGTCTGTCTGTTTCTGTCTCTCTTCTCCTCTCCTCACTCCCTCTCTCTCTCTCTCCTCTCTCCCTCCATCTTCATCCTCTCTCTCCCTCCATCTATCTATCTCTCTCACTCCACCCACACACACCACACACACACACACACCCACACACAACTCACACACACACACACACACACACACACACACACACACACACACACACACACACACACACACACACACACACACACACACGTGCACACGTGCATGTCACATGTCAGGTGTGAAAATGGAATGAATTTTACGTGTTATCGAAATTGGTTTCCATAAAAAATCTTTGACTCATCTCATTTCCTGAGAGTTTTTCTTTTTGTTGTTGTTGTTGTGCTGTTGTTGTTGTTGTTGTTGTTTTGGTGGTGATGGTGGTGGTTGATGGTAGTGGTATAGCAGTGGTGGTAGTGGTTATGGGTGGTGGTGGTAGTGTGTGGTGTGTGTGTGGTGTGGTGGATGGTGGTTGTGGTGGTGGTGGTGGTGTTGATGGTGGTGACGATGGCGGTGGTGGTAATTGTGGTGGTGATGGTGGCAGTGGTGGTGGTTGTGACCCAGTTTCTATACCACTTTAATAATCACCAAAAATGGGACAATTTTCATAAAATTATGATGTTGATGCCGATGGCAATAACAAATATTAAGATAGAGAATTTCATTATGGATTGAGATTGCATGACAGGCTATACTCTACACTTATTTTCATGTGTGTTCTGGCTCAACTAGTCCCAAGAGATACACACACTTGCGGTGTTGTTCAGGAAATATCAGCAATACTGTCATGATGAATCCATAAAATAGACGAAACCTGACGGTTGTGGTCCCAGACTTCCCAATTAGTCAATAGGACATTCAACTCTGGAAAGAGGTCGGCTGGGGATGAAAAATCCTGCAATGATTTGGACAGAACTCAAGGGATTTGAAGTCGTGTTTGTTTGTCTGCTGTTTTAACTACTGCATCAAAGCGATTTGTCTCATGTATGATTCTTAGTTTAAGGCGTTTTAGATAATTGATATGTCATTGATATGATGATGATGATGATGATGAATTTAGCAAAGAGGCTGGTTGCCCTGCCCAGTTCAAGTTTATTTCAGTCTAAACAGCTTTGATGTCCAGGGTTGATGGTGCATAATAATCATTACAGCTGATTGAAGATACTATTTGTACTTTCAAACTTTCTGAAATTTATTTGTGATATAGTGCAATGACAAACGATTAGAAATAATAATAACGATGCTACTACTACTACTACGACTACTACTACTAATACTACTACTATATTATTATTATCATTATTATTGTTATTATTATTATTATTATTATTATTATTATTATTATTATTATTATTATTACTATTATTACTATTATTATTATCACTTATAACGTGCCAAATCTTGCTACACAAATCAAACCAAG
>JAPXFY010000013.1:8838727-8843727 GCA_030674185.1 Monoplex corrugatus | reverse complement strand
TGCAGCGACATGCTATCTGCACAGGGTAAGCAAAACAATGTGGATTAATGAAACATGAAGAGTTAAAAGAATCTGCATGCTCCAGGAAAAAAACAAACAAACAAACAACAACAACAAAAAAAACGAAAAAAATATGAACGCGTATTTGATACAAGACAAGACAGGTGCAAATGTTCGCACGGAAGTTTCAGTCTTTTTCTCCAATTGTTCTTTTATCTGGTGTTTGTTTTGTGTGATCTTACGCTTGACAAAGGCCAGTTGGTCGAACATTTGCGTCTGTCTTGTCTTTTGTATTAAATACGCGTTCTTAGTCTTTTTTCGTGTTTTTTCCTGGTTCCTGTTTGCTTGAACGCGGGCAGTCACACTTGTTTTGGAAACCGTATGTTCACCCACTGAAGCCAGCGTATGTAGACTGTGCAGCAACTTACCACCTACATAGCGTGAGCAATACAACATGCATACTCGCCTCCTAGGAAAACAAATCAGAACATGTGGCAGACTCACAATGCCCTTGACTGACTCTCATAAACCGCTAGCAGGCATCAATAGACAATGTTTTCATCAAACCAGCAGCATGATTGCATCCCTTTTATCTAATATCAGTAAGCACAAAACGTGCCTGTTAACTACATATACACCACCTGCATCACATCAAAGTAATTACGCCGCATGTGTGAAGCAACACAATTTACTTCTTGCGTGCTTTATTTCCCAGCGTCTTTTAAGCTCAATAACCAACACCCACAGCAAACATGTGTGTTCAGACTTGTTCCCTTTTATCAAATTGATGGTTTCCATGTGTTTAATACATTCGCCCAGTCTCAAAAATCTGTAGGTTTGAAACAGTGATCTGCTGCGATTGTTAGTGTGTTTGTTTTCGGTACATGTGCTTAATTGGGAATTGATGTACACAAATGGTGTGGGAGGGACACTTAGAACTGTTTAAGAACTACTTTGAAGTGTGGTCAGTAAGGAATAATGTGAGCTGTTTGGTTTGCAGCGGCAGAGAGAAAACAAGGATGTATCCGTTGTTTTGGCCATAAGCTACTGTTTGTGTCTGTCTCACTCTATTTGATTCTGTCTCTGTCTCTGTCTGTCTGTCTGTTTCTGTCTCTCTATCTCTCTCTCCCTCTCATTCTCTCTCTCTCTCCTCTCCCTCTCTCTCTCTCTCCCTCTCTCTCCCTCCCTTATCTATCTCTCTCACACACACCCACACACACACACACACACCACACACACTCACACACACACACACACAAACACACACACACACACACACCACACACACACACAACACACACACACACACACACACACACACACACACACACATGTGCACACGTGCGATGTCACATGTCAGGTGTGAAAATGGAATGAATTTTACGTGTTATCGAAATTGGTTTCCATAAAAAAATCTTTGACTCATCTCATTTCCTGATGAACGTTTTATTTTTGTTGTTGTTGTTGTTGCTGTTGTGTTGTTGTTGTTGTTGTTTTGGTGGTGGTGGTGATGGTGATGGTGGGGTGGTGGTTAGCGGTGGTGGTAGTGGTTATGGTGGTGGTGGTGGTTGTGGTGGTGGTGGTGGTGGTGATGGTGGTTGTGGTGGTGGTGGTGGTGGTGTTGATGGTGGTGACGATGGTGGTGGTGGTAGTTGTGGTGGTGGTGGTGGTGGTGGTGGTGGTGGTTTGTGGACCCAGTTTCTATACCACTTTAATAATCACCAAATGGGACAATTTTTCATAAAATTATGATGTTGATGCCGATGGCAATAACAAATATTAAGATAGAGAATTTCATTATGGATTGAGATTGCATGACAGGCTATAACTCTACACATATTTTCATGTTGTGTTCTGGTGTCAACTAGTCCCAAGAGATACACACACTTGCGGTGTTGTTCAGGAAATATCAGCAATACTGTCAATGATGAATCCATAAAATAGACGAAACCTGACGGTTGTGGTCCCAGACTTCCCAATTAGCCAATAGGACATTCAACTCTGGAAAGAGGTCGGCTGGGGATGAAAAATCCTGCAATGATTTGGACAGAACTCAAGGGATTTGAAGTCGTGTTTGTTTGTCTGCTGTTTTAACTACTGCATCAAAGCGATTTGTCTCATGTATGATTCTTAGTTTAAGGCGTTTTAGATAATTGATATGTCATTGATATGAATGATGATGATGATGATGATGAATTTAGCAAAGAGGCTGGTTGCCCTGCCCAGTTCAAGTTTATTTCAGTCTAAACAGCTGTGATGTCCAGGGTTGATGGTGCATAAGAATCATTACAGCTGATTGAAGATACTATTTGTACTTTCAAACTTTCTGAAATTTATTTGTGATATAGTGCAATGACAAACGATTAGAAATAATAATAACGATGCTAATACTACACTACGACTACTACTACTAATACTACTACTATATTATTATTATCATTATTATTGTTATTATTATTATTATTAAATTATTATTATTATTATATTATTATTATTATTATTATTACTATTATTACTATTATTATTATCACTTATAACGTGCCAAATCTTGCTACACAAATTAAACCAAGGCGCGCACTCTCATCATTGACCAAAGTAAGCCCGAACAATGACCAAAACTCCAGGCACAGAGCACTCTGAAACTGGGAAGGGGAAGACAGTGGGGGGGGGGGGGGGTGACAGTGTCAATAATAGTAAAGCGTAGCTACAATTACGACAGAACATGTGAATTTATGCACGTTCAAAACGAAATCACATTTTCTTCAACAAGTTGTATAGATATCAATAAATTATAATTAAAAGCAACAGATAATTAAAAAAAAAAGCAGTAGTTTAATTGTTTTGTTTTTATTATGACTTGTGATGGGTCTTACTGGTGGGCATAATTGTGTCACTGTTGTACTGTTTGACATGAAATTTAGAATTAAAATGAAAAATAAGTAAAAGCACCACATCCCAACAAACAAAACACGTTTTCCTCCAGAATGTGATGCTCAACAATATAATGCCTGATTTTCATTTGGGACAGCTAACATGGGTCATGGACATTACTTTCGGACTCAAAGATAATTACATTTTCCAAGCAAGGCGGTGTGTAAACAGCTTAGTTCTACTTGCATACGTTTTCTTCAGTTTCATCATTTCCTTTCAAACTTAAACAAGTCAATGCATACGAAACGAATGTACTGGTTTCGTTTTCAACCACTTCTGAATTGTTCATGATGTGTAAATGTAAACATACTGTGACAGAAAATGCTGACTTCCTCTTTTCTGAAACATTCTTGACTGTGCACACAACTTCCTCGTGAAACCTGTTTTCAGTGAAACATACACTACCAAAGGTGCCAGTCTGTTTTATCTATGGAATCGCTGTGCAGACGTGACATTTCAGAATTGGAAACCAGACATCAGTTTGTTTTCATCTAAGAGAAATAGAGCCTTCCCAGACACATTTACAGAAACAGAATGTGTGGGCAAGACACCTTCGTCAGCAAACTTACATTTCTAAATTGGATTTTATATAAGCTGTTACAACCTGAAAGTGGGTGAAGAGTGGGACTGGGAAAAAGGGGCAGTGGTGATAGAAGTTTTGTGACGTTTCTCTGCCACTCAATGTCACCCCTAATAAATGTATGTCCCACACACTTGAAGCTCAGAAGTTACAGAAGTCTATGTTCAAGATTTCTAGAAAGCTAGGCTCAGGATTTCATTCAGGATTACAAAAAGCTTAGCTCTAGATTTCTAGAATACTTCTGCTCAGGATTTTTAGAAAGTCAGGATCAGAATTCCTAGAAAGCTAGACTAAGAGTTTCTAGATTGCTGGCTCAGGATTTCTACAAAATAGGCCGAATATTTCGAGAATGCCGAGCTCAGAACTTCTAGAAGGTTGGGTAATGATTTCCAGAAAGCTATGCTCTGGAGTTCTAGAAAGCCATGCCAGGATTTCGTAAAAAAACAAACAAAAAACAAACAACAAAATAAAAACACAAACAAAAAAGATACAAAAAACAAAAACGAAAACAAAACAACCCTATTCTCAGTAGCTCTAGAAAGCTAGGTTCATGCTTTCTTGAAAACTAGGCTCAGGGTTTATGTATGGCTAGACACAGGATTTCTAGACAGCCAGGTAATGGATATCTAGAAAGCCAGGTGTTGAGGAGGAGAGACAGACAGACAGACAGAGAGGAAGAGTCAGAGAGAGAGAGAGAGAGAGAGAGAGAGAGAGAGAGAGAGAGAGAGAAGAGAGAGAGAGTTTATGAATGTGTGTGTGTTTCCGTGTGTGTGTGTGTGTGTGTGTGTGTGTGTGTGTGTGTGTGTGTGTGTGTGTGTGTGTGTGTGTGTGTGTGTGTGTGTGTGTGTTTATGTGTGTGTTTCTCAATCTCTCTCTTCTCTCTCTCTCTCTCTCTCTCTCTCTCTCTCTCTCTCTCTCTCTCTCTCTCTCTCTCTTGTGAGTGAGTGTGAGTGTGTGTGTGTCTATGTGTGTGTCTGTCTGTGTGTGTGCGTGTGTGTGTGTGTGTGTGTGTGTGTGTGTGTGTGTGTGTGTGTGTGCAGTGTGTCGTGGTGTGTGTGCGTCTGTGTCTCTGTGTCTGTGTGTGTGTGTCTCTCTCTCTCTCTCTCTCGTTCTCTCTCTCTTTGCTTGTCTTTGTCTGTTGTGTGTGTGTCGTGTGTCTGTGTTGTGTGTGTGTGTGTGTGTGTGTGTGTGTGTGTGTGTGTGTTGTGTGGTGTTGTGTTAGCGAGTGTATATATAGCAACAGAATATTTGATTATCAGCATACCATTATAACTACATGTATAGTCTGATATATAAATAAAATAGATAAGTAAGTAGAATGGTAAGTAGTTAGGTAGATACACAGACAGGTTTAGGCGTTGTCAACTTACTCTCGTGTTGTTTACATAATTAATCAACCAGTTAGGTGTAATCAACATGTTTGTGTGCTTGTGTGTTTCAGTTTCTGTGTGCAAGCCATGTATTATAACTCATGTGTCCCAGCATGTTA
>JAPXFY010000013.1:8826227-8833727 GCA_030674185.1 Monoplex corrugatus | reverse complement strand
CTGTAAACTATATTGTAAAAATAATCACATTTTAAATATGAATAACAAATGCAACATAAGAGATGTGCTCCAGGTGCATGCTTTCATTACTGGAACTAAAATATAGACTCAAATAAACATACGATACAGACAGACTGAGACAGAAACAGAAAGAGGAGTACAGGTGTTTTTTTTTTTTCATTATTATTCCAACTTTCATTAGGTGCATTCAAAACTAAATGGCTAATAGTTCTCCTTATAGTGACACACAAGAGAGAGAGAGAGAGAGAGAGAGAGAGAGAGAGAGAGAGAGAGAGAGAAGAGAGAGAAGACAACAGAGAGAGAGAGACAGAGAGAGACAGACAGAAGACAGACAGACAGAGAAGACAGACGGAAGAGAGAGAGAGATAGAAGACAGAGGACAGAGCGACAGAGACAGAGAGACAGACAGAGCAGACTGAGCGACAATAGAAAGAGAGACGAGAGAGATGGGAGGAGAATAGACAGAGAGACGAGAACGAGGGGGAGATAGAGAGAAAGTCAAGAGAGAGACAGCGAGAAACAGAGAAACACACAGACAGACAGAGAGGAAATACCAGAAATGTCATTTCACTTCCTGTAAGCTACACTGTAAGAATAACCACGTTTAACATATGAATAACAAATGCAATATGAGAGATGTGCTCCAGGTGCCTACATTCATTTGAGGCCTAGTATTGGAACCAAAATACAGACTTAAATAAACACGTGATCGAGTCAGAGCAAAACAAAGAAACAAAAAGCGAAGTAGAGATTTTTTTTTGTAGCAACTTTCATTAGGTGCATTCAAAACCGAACGCCTAAGACTTCTCTTACAGTGACAGAACAAGACATAGAGAAATGCTGTTCATTCTGAGTTTCATTAGGTATATTCAGATCTGACTGCATCAACGCCTCTGCACAGTTCGACACAAGAACATAAATAAGTCCCATGTTTCACCATTCATCATCATCATCATCAGTCCCGTAGTCTGGTTGACCGTTGGGGCACCACTGAAGATTTTGCAACCAACTTCCTCCACTCCTCACGGTCCTCAGCTTTCCGCAGAATGATATTCCATTCAAGGCCAGTCCACTCTCTGATATTGTCTTCCCATCTTTTTCTCTGTTTGCCTCTTCGTCTCCCTCCCTGAACTGTTCCCTGCAAGACGGTCTTGGCCAGTCCAGATGATCGTGTGACGTGCCCGTACCACCTCAGTTTGCGTCTTTTCACTGAGGTCAGGAGGTCTTCATACGGCCCGATGGCGTTTTCGATTCGGGTTTTCACTTCCTTATTGGTTATATGATCTTTGTACGAGATACCAAGGAGTTTGCGGAAGCATCTCATCTCCATTGCCTGTATCCTTCTGTCAATGCCTGCTGTTATGGTCCATGTTTCGCATGCATACAAAAATATTGACATGACCAGGGAACGCATCAGTCTGATCTTGGAGCCGATTGCGATATTCTTGTCGTTCCAGATGACTTTTAGCTTGGTCATTGCAGCTGTGGTCAGGGCAATCCTGGAAAGTACCTCGGGCTTTGATCCTTCATCTGATACTATAGCTCCCAGATATTTAAATCTATGGACGGTCTCAAGTTTCTTGTTGTCTATGGTAATGTCAGTGCTGAAGCCATTGGTATTATTTGTCATCAACTGGGTTTTCTCTGCACTGATCTGCATGCCATATGCTGTGGAGGCCTCATCAAGATGTTTTATCAAGCTGACTAGCTCTTGCTCTTGCCCAGCTATTCCGTCAATGTCGTCGGCAAAACGCAAGTTTGTGATTGTTCTATCTCCGATGCTGACTGTTCCCTCGTGGTCTTCAAGTGCGTCAGCCATTATTCTCTCTAAGAAGATGTTGAAGAGAGTGGGGGAGAGCAGGCATCCTTGGCGTACTCCAACTGTGGTTCGGAACCATTCGCCTATGTTGTTGTCATGGTAGACTGCACTGGTCGCCTTTTCGTAGAGGCATTCTATGGTTCTGATCAGGTTGGCATTGATGTTGTACAGCCTCATGGTTGCCCACAAGGCTGCGTGCCAAACTCTGTCGAATGCCTTCTTGAAGTCCACGAAGACGTGGTAAAGGCCTTGCTGGTGTTGCAGGTATTTCTCACAGAGCAATCTGAGGTTGAAAATTTGCTCTGTGGTACTTCTTCCTGGTCTGAAACCTGCCTGCTCTTCTTTTATTATCTCCTCAGCTTGTGGCTTCAGTCTACTCAGAAGGATTTTTAGCATGACCTTACTTGGATGGCTGATCAGGCTGATGGTACGGTAGTTTTGGCATAGTTGTAGGTTGCCTTTCTTCGGGAGAGTGATGATCAGGGACTGGGTCCAAGGTGTTGGCCACTCACCTGTCCGCCAGATCTTATTGCAGATGATGAGTAACATATTTATCATGGCCTCTCCTCCTGCCTGGACCAGTTCTGAGGGAATGTTGTCCATTCCTGCCGACTTGCCTTTCTTCAATGATTGTACTGCAGCTTCAACTTCTTCTCGCACGATGGGGTAGCTGTCGTTGTTGGTTGGTGGAGGAACGTCTAGCACCTTGGGATCTCCTGTTGTTGTGTGTGTGTATAATTCGGAGCAGTACTCTGTCCACCTCTGCAGAATCTCTTGATCTTATGTGAGACATTTCCCTGCTTTGTTCTGTATGGTAGTGGTTCTGCCTTGTTTTGAGCTTGCTAGCCCTTTCACAAGCTGGTAGGCTTTTTTGCTGTTATTTTTCTGCAGGTTTGCTTCGATATCTTGGCATTGTTCTTCAATCCATGTTTCCTTTGCTTTCCTCATGCCTTCTTTAACTTGTTGGTTGGCTTTTCTGTATAGTTTAGCACCTTCATCCGTACTTTTCTTTTGCTTTAGTTCTCTGCGTTTGTCGCTCAGCTTTTATACTTCTTCCGTGACCCAGGGCATCTTTGTTGGTCGGTGTTTTCCAGGATGTCGTTGGCTGCTTCGGTCACGGCAGTGTTCAAGTTGATCAGAGTGTCTACTTCGGTGTCCACATTGTCAAGGACGAGGAGAGGAGCAAACTTCCCTCCTATCATTGCTTGGAAGTTTTCAACTATGTTGGGGTCTTTGAGCTTCTCAAGATTGAACTTAATTCTTATGTTGCCCTGTTTCTTCATCCTCTGGAGGCGGAGTTTGAAGGTCATCATTACAAGCTCATGATCGCTTCCAATGTCGGCTCCTGGAAAGCTCCTGGTCTTTGCGATGTTAACACTTGACTGGAAGCGTCTTTTAACCATGATGTAGTCGATCTGACTGTGGTATTTTTCTCCTGGGCTGTGCCATGTCCAGCGTCTAGATGGTTTGTGTGGACCGAACGTGTTCACCACCTTCAGGTCGTTGTAACTGGCGAATTCTAGGAGCCTCAAACCTCTTTCGTTGGTCTCAGGGTTGCAGTATTGGCCACATATCCCTTTCCAGTTATTGTGTTCATCCTCTCCAATCTTCGCATTCCAGTCGCCCTGCACTATAATGATGTCTTTCTTTGGCGTCTGATCTACGATTTCCTGCAGTTGATCATAGAAATCTTCGACAGCCTCGTCATCATAGTCAGTTGTTGGGGCATAAGCTTGGATGACGGTGATGTTAAAAGGTGAAGCCTTAAGCCGAATAGTAATGAGTCTGTTAGAGACTGGTCGGCATCCCATGATGGCATTCACAGTGTCTTTGTGAATGAGGAATCCAACTCCATGTTCATGTTTGTCTTCACTGCCAGTGAAGTAGAGTTTGTGGCCTTCTGGGGTAGACGTTTCTCCGAGGTTTTTCCATCGTACCTCACAGAGCCCAAGGACGTTCCATCGGTATCTCTTCATTTCATGCGTTAGTTCTGCAACTTTTCCTGCTGCTCTCAGCGATCTCACATTCCAGGTGCCGATAGTAACATTTTTTCTTGTACGTAGGGATTTTGGTCCACCAGTCACATACTTTTCACCTCCGCCCTGATGGCCAGCAACGGAAGGCGCGGTCCTTGTTCCGGGCGACGACCGGGCCGGTATGGATTGAGTTGCGGTTGTAATCTTCATTTAGTGTGTCTTGGGCAATGTCGCATCCCTCTCCATGCCAGACCACAGCCGACGTCCTCCATCTAGGTGGTTCGCCTTGGTCTTGAACACATAGCCGTTGAGTTCCTTGCGGAACTTCGTCCGCCTTGGCCGGTAACCTGCATCGTGGAGGTTATTCGCCCAGTGATGCAGTGTTAACATCACCCCCTCACATGGTTTGGCATGCCTGCTGAGGCGAGGTCCCGGGGTGTGGTGCTTGGAGCCAGCACGTGAGAGATTTAGAGGATGGACGAGGACCAGTGATGCCCGTCCACCCTACCAGGTAGAGTGCAGCAGCCAGACATCAAAGGTACTACCTCTATCCAGAGCCCCCTACACCATTAGGTATATTCAAATCTGACTTAATCAACGCCTCTGCGCAGTTCAATACAAGAACATAAATAAGTCCCATTTTTCACCATTAGGTATATTCAAATCTGACTTAATCAACGCCTCTGCACAGTTCGATACAAGAACATAAATAAGTCCCATTTTTCAATTACTATATATATTCAGAACTTTGTGAATGACCAGAAATCAGACAAGCAGTGGTAAAATGCAATGGATAAGTAGGTGATGATGACAATATTGAAGTGGACAACTCTTGCAGACCTAAATTTCCCAGAGAGAGAGAGAGAGAGAGAGAGAGAGAGAGAGAGAGAGAGAGAGAGAGAGAGACAGAGAGAGAGACAGAGACAGAGACAGAGACAGAGACAGAGACAGACAGACAGACAGAGACAGACACAGACACAGACACAGACACAGACACAGACACAGACACAGACACAGACACAGACAGACAGACAGACAGATAGAGAGACAGACAGAGAGACATAAAGAGAGAGAGATTTCATCATAATTTTCATTTAGCACATTCAAAAGTGACTGCATAAAATCCCATGCATAGTTGGACACGAACACATCAATGTTCCTTTTTTTTGCACTTCAGAATTTTGTGAATGACCAGTAATTAGCCAGGTGGTGTCGTAGTGATGACATTCACTGGGACAGGGGGCAGAGTATGGAGAAGACTGGGAGTGGGAGCACGCATGTCTTAAACTTCCCTTAGTCCCAGGTTTTGGTGGCAAGCCTATCTGTGTGATAACGGCGCATGCAACACGGTATGGAGTTTTTGTTTCTGTAAAAAAAGAGCGTCCGCAGGTTATTAAGTGGTTCAATGCAGTGGACATGACTGTCTTTGAGGCTGACCTTCAGTCTCTCTTATCTGCTTCCCCGCCAACCACACCTGATGACCTCAACTCCCTTCTCCTTGGGCTCCTGGATCGGTTCGCTCCTGCCTGTGGCCGCCTTGTTTCCAAGAGGCCACCATCACCTTGGTTCTCCTCCATTGGGCCTCAGCTGCAAGCGGCCAAGTGTGAAAGGCGCAGAGCCGAGATACAGTGGCTCAAGTCTAGTCTGACTGTTCATAAGCAAATTTTTCAAACTGCCAACAAAATTGTTAATAGCCTCGTAGATGCCTCTAAATCAGCCTATTGCAATGCTAAAATTCTTGCCTGTTCCACTTCCAAACAACTGTATAATATAACTAATACTCTTCTTGGCAAAACTGGCTCTTCTCCTCTTCCATCTCACCTGCCACCTTCTGATCTTCCACAGGCTTTCTCTGACTATTTTTTCAACAAGATTGCTAACCTCAGGCTTTCTCTCGATTCCACGACGAACACTCATGCTACATTTCCTGAACCCCCTTTCTCTGGAATCCCCCTTACTTTCTTCCAACCCGTTTCTGAGGACTTTGTTAAGAAAATCATCATGAAATCTGGCATTAAAACCTGTGAACTCGACCCATTGCCAGCTTCTTTTCTCACCCATTGTCTCGATACTCTTCTCCCTCACATCACCAATATCATTAACCATTCCCTCTCAACTGGCTCCTTTCCTTCTTCTTTCAAGTCAGCAATTGTAAGACCTCTTCTAAAAAAGACGACTCTTGACCCTGAGAATTTGAAAAACTATAGACCTGTGTCAAATCTTCCTTTTCTTTCCAAGGTCTTAGAGAAAGTTGTTCTTGACCAGCTGTTAAACCACCTTCATTCCAATAACCTTGTCTATTCCCTTCAGTCTGCTTACCGTTCTGGACATAGTACCGAAACTGCTCTTCTCAAAATCTGCAACGACTTACTGACTACTCTCGACTCTAACAACGTATCACTTTTGACTCTCTTGGACCTATCTGCTGCCTTTGACACTATTGACCACTCTATCCTTCTCTCCCGTCTACATCACTCTTTTGGGCTCCATGATACTGTCTTGAACTGGTTTTATTCTTACATCACCAATCGTCTGCAAGTAGTTTCTGTCAATGGTCTTTCTTCTAATCCTTCCTGTCTGACTTACGGAGTGCCACAAGGATCTGTTCTGGGCCCCCTACTTTTCATTCTCTACACCTACCCTGTCTCCTCTATTGTCCAAGAACACCTGCTTCAGCATCATTCTTTCTCGGATGACAATCAGCTGTATGTCTCTGGGCCTCTCCCTGACCTTCCCATCATGATCCAGAAAACCCAATCTTGTGTAGCTGACCTGAAGGATTGGATGACTGAAAACAAACTGAAATTAAATGAAGAGAAATCCGAATTGATCTTGATCACCCCACCCAAACTCCAAAATCACCCCTCTCTTCCAACCTCTGTCACACTTGTTGACTCATCTATCCCTCTCTCCCATTTTGCCCGTAACCTTGGTGTAACTCTTGATCAAACCCTGTCCTTCCACCAGCATGTGAGCAACGTCTGTCGGACTTGTTTTCTTGAACTCCGCCGAATTGCTTCTATCCGCCACCTCCTCTCAGAAGACACGACAAAGGCTCTTGTCTGTGCATTTGTTCTATCCCGTCTCGATTACTGTAATGCTCTTTTTTCTGGTTCCATCTCTCATCTCATTAACAAACTTCAGAAAGTTCAAAATCATGCTGCCCGTCTCATCTTCCGCTCTTCAAAATTTAACCATGTTACGCCATTGCTCTGTTCTCTCCACTGGCTCCCTGTTCAGCAAAGAATATCCTACAAGATTGCCTGCCTCTGCTTCAAATCTATTGAGTCTTCCTGTCCTGAGTATCTCACCCATCTGTTACATCTCTACACGCCATCTCGAGCTTTGCGGTCCTCATCTGATACCCGTCTCTATAGTATCCCCATAGTCCGCACTAAAAGGTTTGGGCAGCGTTCTTTTTCCTATCAAGCTCCAACCATCTGGAATCAGTTACCTCGCTCTCTTAGATACTCACCCTCTCTGTCCACATTCAAACGCTCCCTCAAAACTCACCTGTTTCCCAAAACTGGTAATCTCTGCCCCCTTCCCCCCATGTAATGTAATGGTGACATTATAGTGTCTTAGTGTCAATGTGTCATTGTATTTGCATGTCATGCTGTGTGTGTGTTTGTGTGTGTGTGTGTGTGTGTGTTTGTGTGTGTGTGGGTGCTTCTGTGGGCGTGT
>JAPXFY010000013.1:8798727-8803727 GCA_030674185.1 Monoplex corrugatus | reverse complement strand
TCTTACACATACTTGTTCTCACTATACATTCAGAAAGCTGGAATTGTCCCCTAGATAGAAATATGTTTATTATTGTCTTTCATATTACATGCACAGTACGTAAGAGGAAGAACAGTGTGTATACGTGACCGATGAAATCAGGTTTCTCTTGAAAGCAAGAATATATATCGTAGAGATCTAAAGTTTTAATAAGAAGTAACACTAAATGTAAAATATGTTCGTCTAATGTACAATGACAAAGGAATAAAACAAAATCTTAACGTTTCCATCTAAGAAACTGTGACCTCAGCACTGAGTGCAGATCTTAAATTTTAATAAAAAGTAACACTGAACGTAAAATATGTTCGTCTAATGTGCAATAACAAATGAATAAAACCAAAGCTTATTTTTTCCGTATAAGAAACTGTGACCTCAGCACTGAGTGCGGAACGAGCAAAGCAATCCATCAAATAAAAGAAAAGAAAAGTAATCACCGATATCTGCTCGGGAAAATAGCCACAGAAACTGAGAATTTCACAACCAAACAATGAATAATGGACACGAAGCATAAAAAAGGAAGGACAAGGTAAAATAAACTGAGAGACCCTCCAAAACGGTTAGACCATTCATCAGCCATGAAGTAGACGTGATCAGAGTCAAAGAGTGTAATTTGCACAAGGCATCAGCATACAAAATCAGTCAAAGCAGGAGCACAAGCACAAGTCTGAATATTTGAACAAGTGCTACAGACACAAAAAGGACATGAAGGATGGACATCCATGGAAATCGTCTGTGGAATTCGGGAAAAAAGTACGTGCTCAGAATTGAATTATTGCAGCAGGATGTGTGTGTGTGTGTGTGTGTGTGTGTGTGTGTGTGTGTGTGTGTGTGTGTGTGTGTGTGTTGTGGGTGTGTGTGTGTGTGTGTGTGTGTGTTGTGTGTGTGTGTGTGTGTGTGTGTGTGTGTGTGTTTGGGTGTGTGTGGTGTGTGTGTGTTTTGTGGTGTGTGGTGTGTGTGTGTGTGTGTGTGTGTGGTGTGGTGTGTGTGTGTGTGTGTGTGTGTTGTGTGTGTGTGTGTGTGTGTGTGTGTGTGTGTGTGTGTGTTGTGTGGTTGTGTGTGTGTGTGTGTGTGTGTGTGTGTGGTGTGTGTGTGTGTGTGTGGGGTGTAGTGGTTGTGTGGTGGTGGGTGTGTGGGTTGTGTGTGTGTGATGTGTGTTGGTGTGGTGTGGGGTGTTTGTGTGTGTAGATGTAGTGGGTGGTGTGGTGATGGTGATGGTAGATGGAGGAGAGAGAGCATGGGAGACGAGAGAGAGGAGGGAGGCAGGAGAGAGTGAGAGAGAGAGAAGAGAGAGAGAGAGAGAGGAGAGAGAGAGAGAGGAGAGAGAGAGAGAGGAGAGAGATGATTGTAAAATTCTTGAATGTGACCAAGTGACCGAGTTTGTGTTTATTATGCATTCACTTGCCTGTCGTTTTTAAGAGATTTATTTTATGTCCACCACCTTATGATACACTTGTGTCTGGCTGAGCGTCTATTTGTCTGACTGTGCATTTGTTATCAAAATGTTAACTCCATGGAGTCAAAGGTGTTTGGGTGCAATAATTCCCTGAAGTCGCATACTTTTTGATGATATAGAAATAATGCTAAAAATCAACCCTGCAAGACAGAAACAAATAACATACATTTACAAAAAAAAAAATCAAACGTTATTGAACTCAAAATATTAAAAAATACCTTGTTTGTAAAATATCCCTTGGAGTATAAAACACGACGTTTCGAGCCCAGGCCTTTTGTCAAGTAGATGAGATCATACGATTTTATTGTCATTTTACCCTGAGAAAGGCCAAGAGCCGAACTATTGGAGAAAATAGTCAATGATTTTTCACTTGACAAAGGGCCTGGGCTCGAAACGTCGTGTTTTATACTCCAAAGGATCTCTTCAAACAAGGTGTTTTTTTAATATTTTGTTTTTACCCTCAAGATCCAGCAGTCATATTTTGTTTTACAGTTATTGAACTCAGGCAGACTCACGCCATATTTCTTGTCTGTGATGGTGTATTCCTACTTCTGTCCAAACAAGATCTCCAAAACAGATTTTCCAGGACAAAGTGAAATCTCAACACACAGGTATGCACAACAATTTCAGAATCATCGTCATGTATCTGGTTCCTTCAAGTCCTCATTGTTTGCATTTTATACTTCATAAATGTTAAGTATAACAATTTGGATATCCGAAAATGTAAATAAAAAGCACACAGTGAGTACAGCTGTCACGTACAACTTGGTCGACTGGACGCCATTATGAAACATCGACAAAACTATACAGTCTCAATTAGTTTTGGTTGGGTCTTTACCAAGTTTGGGTCAAAGGAATTTCTTAGTTCAGGAGTCGTAAATGCGTATGTCTGGACATTTTGGCACCAAAATCTTCCTTTGAAACGTTACCATTTGCTAGGTAGGACCCCAGGACCTAGTCAGCTCATGGACTTGTGTGTGAGCTTAAAGCGTGGATCATGATCGTTTTGGATCCTTCCCATCGAATCACACTGCATTGGTGACATCACTGCATATATAATTCATTCTGAGCTTGGTGACGTCATCTTGAGAAACTGAAACTGAAATCTGAAAGTGTTTGATGTAATTTTCCACTGTTCTGTCTCTACGGTGTTTCCCATTTCATTCCAATAGTTATTTTAACCAAAGCTTCTTCAAGACTGCGGTGGCCTTGAACACAACAAAATTTTAATTTTCTACGATGGTTTCACATGGCAATGGAGATTGTTTGAATGGCTCAACCACCTTGGTTTTATCGTTTGGTTATATGTGGGCAATTGAATTGATGGAACCATTATTTGACTTGAAGTCAGGATTTTAGTATCAGACAAAACGTCACTGGAACGTTAAAAGGATAATGTTCTTACACTATGATTACATGCAGTTAGCTCTTATTACCCTTTTCGTCACAGCGTTGGTAGTGAGGTCTTAGCCAGTTACTGATATTGAATTTGACCAGAGCACTTTGCCCACACACGCTTTCCATCAATGGACTCAGGCTACCTGATAATATGATGTAGTCACGTTGCATTACATACTACTGGAGAAAGAGAGAGAGGGGGAAGGAGAGAGAGAGGTAGAGAGAGAGAGTGAGAGGGAGAGAGAGAGAGAGAGAGAGAGAGAGAGAGACAGAGACAGAGACAGAGACAGAGAGACAGACAGAGGCAGAGGCAGAGACAGAGACAGAGACGAGACAGACAGACAGACTGACAGAGAGAGACAGAGACAAAGAGAGAGACAGAGACAGAAACAGAGAAGGGGGAGAGACAGAGACATAGAGAAAAAGAGACAGAGACAAAGGAAACAGAAAGAGACAGAAAGGGACATAGAGACTGAGAAACAGAGACATATATAGCATATGGTTGTTCCACTCAGTATTAAAAACGAACATGGTCTGCACACCTGTTGAACTGGGAGATCAATATGAAAGAAAGGGAAGTTTACAGCCCTTGAAACTGTAAAAGCTTTGTATAATTAGTGACCTGTTCACGTTTATTATGATCTAAAGATGATATGATTGGATGCAAAGAAAAGGTAATTTTTGTATCAGGAAGTTATGGATGTGTTTATCTTCCATAATAAAATACACGGTTTTCTTTAATTCAAATATACCACCCATTTTCTTTCTGTCTGCCTGTCTGTCTGTCTGTCTGTCTGTCTGTCTGTCTGTCCCTGTCTCTGTCTTTGTCTCTCTGTATCTCTGTCTTTGCCTCTTTGTCTCTATGTCTGTCTCTCTGTCTGTCTGTCCTGTTTCTATCCCAGTCTGCCTGTCTCTCTGTCTCTGTCTCTGTTTCCCTGTCTCTCTGTCTCTGTCTCTGTCTCTGTCTGTCTGTCTGTCTGTCTGTCTGTCTGTCTGTCTGTATCTCTCTCTCTCTCTCTCTCTCTCTCTCTCTCTCTCTCTCTCGTTCTATCGAGCATTTGCTCATTCACTCTTTCTTTCCTCTTTTCCTGATTATGTTTTAAGTTTCCAGATGAAAGTAAACCCTGACAAACTAACTTTGCAGATGAAAACGGAACCAAAATAGCGTAGACGTAACTAAAAGTTCTGGTCGTTGAACTTCGCCCATATTGTGCAGACATCAAAGAGATCTCTTGGCACGCTGATTCTTTGATTCGGGCATAATTCAGTTTGCTACATCAGAAGGCGTAGTGCGTTGCTGCTTCCTGTTCATGGCGCCTTACTCAACATCAGATGTTGAGACAAATTCGCCGTTTAGCGCTTGTAATTATCATCATCAACAACATAATGGTCATCGTTGTCGTCGTCGTCATTCTCCTCCTCTTTTTCCTCCTCCCCCTCCTCATCATCATTATCAGCATCATTACACGGGCTCGTTCGTTCTTTTGATACAGCTGTGGATTCATGATCAGATAACAGGAGTTTTACCACAGACTGCAATATACATACATATATATATATATATATATATATATATATATATATATATATATATATATATATATATATATATATATATATGGAAGTGAGATGAATTATCTAATGTAGATGAGATCATACGATTTTATTGTCATTTTACCCCAACCAAAAGACTAACCAAACATGTCACAACTGTTCATTTATAGATAAACAAAGAGACGTTAGATTATATGAATGGTAGCTCGGCATTAAACTAATACAAAAAAAAAAAAAAAAAGATAGTATACAACACTGCCTTTGGGACTGTCAGTATATACAGTCATTTTGGAATGAATTTGAAACGTATGTACAGACAAATTGCACAAATGTTAACAATTTAAAACTGTCAAAACAAATGATTATTTTGGGATTTGACAAAACTTTTACAAGTGATAACATTTTTGATTTTATTCTGCTTTTCGCAAAATATTTTATTTATCAATGCAAATGTGAAAAACTGATGCCAAATCTGCACATCTTTAGGAAAAAACTTAAACGGAGATACGATATAGAATTATATAATCAAAAGTTGAGAATGAGTGCACAAAAGTAC
>JAPXFY010000013.1:8783727-8786227 GCA_030674185.1 Monoplex corrugatus | reverse complement strand
CTTATGTGTCGTGCCAATATTAATACTCAGTCCGTCAGCAACCTACTTTTGTCTCCTTCAAGTCCGCTCTCAAAACTCACCTTTTCTCCTCTGCATAAAATCCTAACCTCACTCAACCCCCCCCCCCCCCCCCTGCAGCCTTTCTCCGCTCGGAGGGGAATCACATTGTTATAATATATAATATATAATTGTATATGATATGCTCTCTATAATTTTCCATTGCTTTTATTCTTGCTTTTATTGCTTTTATTCTTTCTCCCCATTTATATCCATGCGTTGTGTGTGTGTGTGTGTGTGTGTGTGTGTGTGTGTGTGTGTGTGTGTGTGTGTGTGTGTGTGTGTGTGTGTGTGGTGTGTGTGTGTGGTGCTGTGGTTGCGTGCGTGTGCGTGTGTGTCTGTTTCAGAGCTTAGATTTGATTTTATCAAGATTTTGCGCTATATAAATATTGTAATTATTATTATTATTATTACTTCATGTTTGATTCTGTGGTTGTCTGAGCCTTCCTTGAAGTGGGCATGTGTTCTTCTCTTGACAGATCGCTAGTCTCCTTTTTTACCCAATACAGTTTTTGAAAGGATGGACAGTCTATGATTAAGCCCATTCACATTGTGTGATCTTTCAAAGAATCCACTTTTTTGCAGTCCTTAAACGGGTAGGACGTGAGACTTCCAGTGGGAAGGTCCGGAGTTCAGATTTGCTTGGGTGCCTCCCGCAGTGTTGGTAAAGGGTGGGTGTTTTTCAGATCTCCCAACAGACGTTCAGAACAACTAGTATCTAGCCTCCCCCATCCCTACCCCTTTCCTTTATATGTCTACTCCGTTATATGTCTACGTCCTCAGAACGTCAAGTATACACATTAAAGAGGATGTAAGTCATATCAGTGTCTGGTGTATTATGGAAACTTGAAATATCCCAAACAAGTGAGACTGCCCGCGTTCAAGCAAACAGGAACCAGAAAAAAACACGAAATAAGAATACGAACGCATGTTATGATTTTTGTATCTGGTGTTTGTTTGTTTGTAATCTTACGCTTGACAAAGGCCAGTTGGCCGAAAATTTGCGTCTGTCTTGTCTTGTTGTATTAAATACGCGTTCGTATTCTTTTTTCGTGTTTTTTTCTGGTTCTTGAAAATATCCATTATGAACGTCTACTGAAGATGCAATATGCAGAATTTGCAGAAACTTAGCCCTTGGCAGTAGGGAAAAACAATGTGAGTACATGCAGTGAAGGAAAAAACATGGAACGCTGAAAAACAATCAAACAAAAATACTGTGATTCAAGATGTTTCAGATGGGTGTTGCTGACGAAATCTTGACGGCAGTGAGCGTAGTAGATGAGGTTTTGTGGTGGTCTTTGAAGGGGTGTTGTTGAATGTGTTTTTTACTGGGCTTTTCTAATCCTGACAGCAATGATATGTGTGGATAATTATCAGCTTTACTTGCATTATCACACTTTGGGAGAGGAATCACTTGAGCATGCTAAAAATAAGTTCCCTTTTCAATGCACTGATTTTAAAGGGGCGATGTTGTATTGTAGTAATGTACAGAGTGAAGGATGAGAAAGAAACAGAGAAAGAGAAGAGAGAGAGGAGGAGAGAGAGAGAGAGAGAGAGAGAGAGAGGGAGGGAGGAGAGAGAGAGAGAGGAGGAGAGGAGAGAGAGAGAGAGGAGGAGAGAGAGAGAGAGAGAGGAGAGAGAGAGAGAGAGAGAGAGAGCAAAAGAGAGAGAGATAGAGAGACAGACAGACAGACAGACAGACAGACAAACAGACAGACAAACAGACAGACAGACAAACAGACATACATACAGACAGAAAAAAGAGAGAGGGTGTGAGGGAGTGAGGGAGGAAGCCAGAAAGAACAAAAACAACGACAACGACAACGACAACGACAACGACAACGACAACGACAACGACAACAACAACATATTTTATCTACAAGGATATAACATATGCATTTCTTTTGTTCATTTATTTCTGTTTGTATCGACCCGTCACCTAAAACGGGCTACACCACACGCAATTTATACATAAAGCAATACCAAAATTATTCGGAGAAAGAGAAGGGCACAAGGTACAACACAATATCCCACTGTTACACGCAGGATATTCACAAGTAAGATGGACAGAATGACCAGAAGATAGCCGCACACACGCAAACAGAAAATATCAGTTTGTGTATACACACATCTCTCTTCACCTACTGTTGGCTTTTTCCATCCTGTTTCTGGTCAGTGTCCAACGACTGTTAGCAATGCGTCTACGAACGTTGCCGGTGCAATAAAAGATAATTATGCAAAAAGAAAGAGCACCATTCAGATAATTATGCAAAGAGAAAGAGCTCCACTCGGTCTAGTCTCCCTTTTTATTGATTTATGGGGACATCCTTTGGCTGACCGCCTGAAACACAACCGGATGGGACGATGTCACACGCGAAATGTGATACCCCTCAAGAACTACCCTGCGGCATTGTCGTGTCTCCTTAATGGAATTGGTATTGCC
>JAPXFY010000013.1:8761227-8768727 GCA_030674185.1 Monoplex corrugatus | reverse complement strand
CACTCACTCATTCAATCAATAAATCACTTAATCAGTTAAACAATCAGTCAACAAATGAATAAATAAGTAAAAAATCAACAAACAAACAAAAAAGAAAAACAAAGAAAAATATGAGTAAAAGAAAAAAAAAACAACGATGATAGGCACAGAGGGATTACTTTAAAAATAATTTACATATGTATATATATATAATGCACCTTTTTATTGAACAGTTCTAGAATAAGGGTAAAAAATAGAAAGAAAAAAACAAAGAAACAGAGGAACAGGCAGGCAAGTAGACAGACAGAAATCACATTCTCAAACAGTACGAAAGGAGATTTCACACACTGAAAAAGTCATTTGACTTTCTTCATAAAATTCCTGGAGTACATACATGTAAGCAATCCTACCTTTGAATCTATAGGAAACGATAGAAGAAAAAACAAAGCCTGAAAACACAGGCATATAGATTGGAACTGATAAAAATCTCCTATTTCTAAGGAAATATTGAAGACAAAAGAAACTAAGAACAGATATATTCAAACATCTTTAGGACATCATGATCACAACAAACACAGTAAATGGATGGCCTTTCTTGAAGGGTACAACTGCTGCTGCCTCGTTTCCATTCCTGTCATAAAAGATGGCACGTTTGGGAAAAGCTGATCAAAATGGAACCTCTGATGTGAAAATGCCATTATTTCACCGTCTTGGAACACAGTGTCAACGTGAAGAACCAATTAGTCATTGACGCCTCTGGCAGTTTCTTGGTTTAAGGATGTTCACCAAATGCTTTGGTTGTCCAGCCATTTCAATGTTCTTATGCTTTGAAGAAGTATTGATACACACACACATGCATACATGCTTGTGTTTATGTATAAACACACACACACACACACACACACACAACACACACACACACACACACACACACACACACACACACACACACACACACACAAACACACACACACACACCAAACACAAACACAAACACACACAAAACACAAACACAAACACACTCACACATAAGCACACACATACACACACACACACACACACACACACACATAAGTTAAAGTAAGATGTGTTTGAAGAGTTTTCTTAAACGTTTATGATTTACGCATATCGATGTACGCCTTCCCAAGAAGGATACTTCAATCAAATACAGAACCTGCGTGTGTGTGTTCATCAAAGACAAGCAGTGCCATATCTTCTCTTAAGTTAGTTTTACAATGTAGTGTTTTTTATCAGAAAAAAAACATATTACCAAAACTATATCGTTTCATTAAAGACTTCAAATTCAACAAACATATAAGGATATACATCTCATTCAAAACATCTACAAGTGTGTATGAAATACAGTCAAGCGTAAATAATACAAAAGATACCATTGACAGACATTCATATTGTATGTGAGAATAAATGGTCACATTAAACTTCATCATCTGTAACAGGTAGATGTAGAAGCCATTCAACTCTAAAAGCGTGCAGGTAATCGTTGCTGTTGGGTTATATTTTTCTATGTAATAATTTATAATAAGGTATCCTGTAAAAAAATGATGTTGGGGAAAGTTGTTTCCAGTTTGGGTTCAAAAATACCTACTTTTCCTAGAATGATTATTACATCAAATATTGAAGCTGTGCCTGTGTTTTCATCATCAACACCAACTGACATATATTTTTTTCAGTTAATCTGATTTATGCAGAGTTGACACATTCTGATTTCAACAATTCTTCAATCATTCCCAAAAATCTTTTTGACATGCCAACATTTCCAAAATATACGATCAGTACTGACCTTTGTTTCAAAACAGAAGTTATAGAAAATAAGTTATTTACGTTTTCTTTTTTCAGGAATGACATTAATTTCTTAACTTCTGTGTTGAATGTGTATTTGAAGCCATCTTATTTAATTTCTTGTATTTCATGAACTTTCATGAATACCCTTTTCTATGAATCATTAATTCCAAATGTATCTATTTATTTTGAACGAGAATTTGGAAGTCCATCATCCTTTGTTAAAATGTTATTGTACAACTGTGTTCTCCAAGGGTATGGAGCAAATTTCTTTCAATGTCGCAAGAAGATCAGCTCATCCATTTGGTATGTTAATGATCGTTTCTTTACGTATTTCTTGGCGGACGTTCTGCATCCGTTATAAGATAAAAAAAAAATTTTCACATTGTATTTTGTGTTAAATTCGTCAGCTGTCATACATGATCCGTTGTCATTTAAGAGGTTTGCAATACAATAAACTCCCTTTTCAATCCACTTTTTAAATTCCATTGCTTTATTTCCAACTAGTATTTACTCCATTACAAGAAATCGGATCTGAGAGTAAATCTGTCCAGGTTGTTGATTTTTATATTTCTGCAGAAAATATTATATACCATAAAAATGTCTTTCCAAAATAAGGATTCACTTCGTTTCTGTAATGCACAGTCAGAACCATAGTTCTATACATTTCGCTTGAATATAATGTGCATTTTAAGATATGTGTTTTCCATTTATGATTCTTGCTTTTAAAATTTCTTAGCCATGATAATTTTAAGACTCCAATATATGTCTTAATATTTGGTATATTTAATCTATTTTGTACACTTTTCGTGGTTGTCTTCCTACTGCTTCTTTTATGTTAACTGTTGCAAACCAAAGAAAAACACATATCCTGAAATTACTCATGACTTCATTTGGAGCCTAGAGGGGAACTAGTTTGAATAATATTAGAGACTTTGATATTACAACTCTAACTGGATGAATCGTACCTCTTTTTATCCAAAGTTTATACAAAGCATTCATTTCTGATAATTTTTCAACACACTTTATTTCGTCACACACTTTTACAATATTTGTAAACTATACACCCAGCATTTCAAATGTCTGGATAATTATTCTTGTCTAAATTTAAACTTTGCATATGTACATTTTTAAACTTTTTTTTTTTTTTACTTTTTAACATGATTGTTTGGGGGGGGGGGGGGTGTTGTTTTTATTTTTATCAATGTTCATGAAGAGCCCTGAAGCATTTCCAAATTTTATAACGATGGAAATAGATTTTTCAAAGATGTCTTATCTCAATTATTTATTAGCTGAGTTTCACCGGCAAATTGGGATTTTTTTGTATTCATTGTCATTAATTACAATCCCTTTTATATTCGCATCTTCCTTTATCATAATTGCCAATATTTCCAAACATAATACAAATATATTCGGAGATAGAGCTAGAGGGTCACCTTGTCTACAACCTTCTACTATACATAACCGAATAATAAATGTTTCCATTACTGATAACAGTCAGTTTTATGTTTTTATAGAGTGTTATCCATTTACGTATATCTTATCCAAAGTCATACACTTTTAAATCTTTGAGCAAAAATTGCCAATCTAAAAATTAAAAAATCCCGACAAAGTAATAGCCCATGCAATTTCGTTATGATCAAATATCTAAGTCGTATATTAGTTTAATATTGTCTTCAAGATGTATGCTTATAACAAAGTCTGTTTCATCTTCATAAATTTACTTCAGAAGACTTGTTTTTAAATCTGTTTGCAATGCATACAGTTTCAATTTCATATGATACAATCAACAATGAAATAGGTCACATTCTTAATGTATCAATACAACTTTTATGTTTCCTTCAAAATACATGGTTGGTGATGACGATGACGACGACGATGATGATGATGATGATGATGATGATGATGATGATAATGATGACGACGATGACGACGATGATGATGATATTGATGATATTGATGATGATGATGATGATGATGATGATGATGATGATGATGATGATGATGATGATGATGACGACGACGACGAGTGTGCCCTTGCAGGTGTCATTTCTCTGTGACAATGTCAAGTTGAGTATCTGATGAAGATCAAAAGGAACGGCAGGTGTGTGTGTGTGTGTGTGTGTGTGTGTGTGTGTGTGTGTGTGTGTGTGTGTGTGTGTGTGTGTTGTGTGTGTGGTGTGTGTGTGTGTGTTGTGTATGTGTGTGTGTGTTGTTGTGTGTGTGTGTGTGTGTGTGTGTGTGTTGTGTGTTTGTATGTGTGTGTATGTGTGTGTATTGTATGTGTGTGTATGTGTGTGTGTGTGTGTGTGTGTGTATGTGTATGTGTGTGTGTTTGTTGTATTGTGTGTGTGTGTGTTATGTGTGTGTATGTGTGTGTATGTGTGTGTGTGTGTGTGTGTGTGTGTGTGGTGGTGTGTGTGTGTGTGTGTGTGTGGTGTGTGTGTGGTGTGTGTGTGTGTGTGCGTGCGTGCGTGTGTGTGTTGCGTGCGTGGTGGGTGGTGCGTAGTGTAAGTGTGTGTGTGTATGCATACTCGCTCAGCTGCTTCAAGTGCCATAGTGGTAATCCAGGAGTTTTGCATTGCACCATCAAGAGGGCTACAACTATAATTCTTATTTTTAATTTTAATCAGGTTGGCTGGCAGTTTTCATAGTTCCATGAACTCTAGATATCACCATGTCTTGAATTCATACTGCATCTCAACATAAACATTGGCATGTTCACTGTCCATGTTTAAGATCGAGTTATTCTGGTTATGCCAGTGTTTCATCAAGTCCTGCTCTTTATCGCTATTTGAAGAAGTGTTCAGCATATAGCGTTTTGTACGGGCTTAAACTGCCAGACAACTAATGGCAGAGTTGGATGGAGAGTGTATGGAATTGTCCAAGCACAATGAATCTCTCTTGAAGTGTTTACAACCTAAAACCTCATACAAGGAAGTTGACTCCTTCGTCTGACTGAACATTTTACATATAATAAACATGTTGCACAGTTTGTTTACTTCCCTACCCCACCTCTGTCTCTGTCTGACTGTCTGTCTGTCTGTTTGCGTTTCTCTCTCTGTGTGTGTGTGTGTGTGTGTGTGTGTGTGTGTGTGTGTGTGTGTGTGTGTGTGTGTGTGTTGTGTGTGTGTGTGTGTGTGTGTGTGTGTGTGTGTGTTGTGTCGTCTGTCTGTCTGTCTGTTCTCTCAGTCTCACTATATATCATTTGTCTGTCTGTCTGTCTGTCTCTGTTTCTCTTTCTCTGTCTCTCTCTCTGCTCTCTTTCTCTCTCTTTCTCTGTTTCTCTATCTGTATCTCTTTCTCGTTGTCTCTGGTTGTCTCTGGTTGTCTCTGGTTGTCTCTCTCTCTCTCTCTCTCTCTCTCTCTCTCTCTCTCTCTCTTTCGCTCTTTCTGTCTCTGTCTGTCTTTCTCTCTGTCTCTGTCTGTCTTTCTCTCTGTCTCCATGTCTTTCTGTCTTTTGCTCTCCCTCTCTATCCATCCCTCATCTCTCTCTTTCTCTTCATCCCTCATCTCTCTCTTTCTCTTCATCCCTCATCTCTCTCTTTCTCTTCATCCCTCATCTCTCTCTTTCTCTTCATCTCTCATCTCTCTCTTTCTCTTCATCCCTCATCTCTCTTTCTTCTATTCTTCTTTCTCTCTCTCTCTTGCTATCTTCCTCCATCTCTCTCTCTCTCTCACTTTCTCTTTCTCCATCTCCCCTTCTCTTTCCTTCTTTCTTTCTGTCTATCTCTCTCTCTCTCTTTCTCTCTCTCCCCATTCCCTCTTTCTTGCAGTTTCTCTCGTCTCTCTCGTGGGCAAACATCAACGAACACAATTCAATTTCTGGAACCGATATCATGCTGATACTTTCAGACATACATTTCGTGCTTGACAGGCATCTACGTCTTATCCTGGGACTACGTGGAGAAAGCCAAGTAATTTTTCCATGACTGCTTCCAGGGGATAGACGCGTTACGAGTCTGACCCTGTGTTGTATCTAGGTCTACCCATCAAGAGACGCTTAGAAAGAACTGGATTGTCATTCCATGTTTTCCCTCTGAGTTCTGATGGTCTGGGATAAAATGTGTTTGGCAGGCAAGTTGTTATGACTGAATGAAATATGAGCTCGTAAATAACCTTATATTTTATTGATTGTGCCTGTATATCTGTGTATATCTCTGTGTGCCTTTTTGTCTATTCTCTGTGTTTGCCTTTCTTGTCTTTCCTTCTCTTCTTCTCTCTTCTCTCTCCTCTTCTCTCTCTCTCTCTCTCTCTCTCTCTCTCTCTCTCTCTCTCTCTCTTCTCTCTCTCTCTCTCTCTCTCTCTCTCTTTCTTTCCCTCTGCTAGTCTCGTCTCTCTCGATGGCAAACAGCAAGGAACACAATTTAATTTCTGGAACCGATATCATGCTGATACTTTCAGACATACATTTCGTGCTTGAGAGGCATCTACGTCTTGTCTTGAGGTTACGTAGTGAAAGCCAAGTAATTTTACATGACTGCTTCCAGGGGACAGACGCGGTACGAGTCTGACCCTGTCCTGTATCTAGGTTTACCCATCAAGAGACGCGTAAAAAAGAACAAGATTGTCATTCCATGTTTTCCCTCTGAATTCAGATTGCCTGGGATAACATGTGTCTATCAGGCGATTTGTTATGACTGAATTAAGTATCAGCCCATGAAGAGCCTTTGCTTAGTTTTCTCACTGTGCCTCTATGTCTGTATGTGCCTCGTGTGTGCCTATTTGTCTGTTTCTGTCTCTTTGTTCTGGCTGTCTTTGCCTCTGTCTCTCGCCGTCTCTGTTCTGTCACTTTTGTTTCTTTTCTTCTCTTGTCTTTTCTTATTTTCTCTTTTTCTTTTCTTCTCTCTCTCTCTCTCTCTCTCTCTCTCTCTCTCTCTCTCTCTCTCTCTCTCTTCCCTGTCTGTCTGTCTGTCTCTCTCGCTCTGCCTCTTTTTTTTTTCTCTCTATCTCGTTCTCTCTCTCTGTCTCTCTTTCTCTCTCTTCTCTCTCTCTCTCTCTGTGTCTGTCTTTCTCTCTCTCTCTTTCTTTCTCTCTCTCTGTCTCTCTTTCTCTCTCTTCTCTCTTTTTCTCTCTCTCTGTCTATCTTTCTCTCTCTCTCTGTCTCTGTCTCTGTCTCTCCTTCTCTCTCTCTGTCTCTCCTTCTCTCTCTCTCTGTCTCTGTCTCTCTCACTCTCTCTTTTTATCTCTTTGTGTGTCTATCTGCCTCTCTCTCTCTCTGTTTTTCACTCCCCCCCTCTCTCTCCCTTTGTCTTCCGCCTCTCTCTCTCTCTTTCTGTCTCTCTCTTTTTCTTTATCCCTCTCTCTCTCTGTCTCTCTTTCTCTTTCTCTCTCTCTCTCTTTCTTTCTCTATCTCTCTCTTTCTCTTTCTTTTTTCATCTCTTTTTCTATCTGCCTCTCTCTCTCTGTCTTTCACTCTCCCCCCCTCTCTCTCTGTCTTCCTCCCTCTCGCTCCATCCCTCCTCTCTTTCTCTCTTTCTCTCTGTCATTCTCCTTCTCTCTCTCTCTCGCTCGCTCTCTCTCTCCCTCTTTCTCCACCTCGCTTGCTCTCACTGTGTTCTTCTTCCTACTCATATTCTCCATATCTATCTATTACTTTTCTTCACCTCTCCCTATTCGATAAATCTCAAAACTGAGGCATGTTCAGCTCTAAACATCACACCCGTACGCACACAAGTGTGTGTGTGTGTATGTGTGTGTGTGTGTGTGTGTGTGTGTGTG
>JAPXFY010000013.1:8753727-8756227 GCA_030674185.1 Monoplex corrugatus | reverse complement strand
TAGATATAAAATGAACAGAAACAAGTATGATTGATGTAGCATGATCTTTGTAATAAGCAAAATAACTAGGCAGTTTCATGCCAGCAGAATTATACAATCCCTTATGTATAGGTGGAAACGTAATGCATTCAAAACAAAATGCTCCATAAACAAATGTGTCATTCTGGAAAGAAGATGACACAGGGGCATATTCTTTCTTGTGTTAGGTGTAAAATGACATCTTCCTACAGTCTCTACGAAGACAGTTTCTGTCATATTTGCCTCAACATCATTAACATATGAATATTTTGTTACCCTGTCAAAAAGTCCTATGGCGATTTATCTTTTACACGTTGTTATCTTTTTCACTGGTTAGCCACTTTAATTGTTTGAATCATCAATTATGGTAAGTTCGTTTGTTACTTTTTCCTTCCCCTCTTTGAAACAATTGCTTTCTGGTTCATCTTTTCCCAAGATTCACTATTTTCGTGTATGCCATTCACTCCCCCTCTATCTCCATACTTTTTATTTTATTTTGTTTTTAATTTGGGGGGTGAGGGAGATGTCTAAAATCATGTTTGTGAATGGACATTAAATCAATGATTACATATACATGGACACATACACGTACACACACGCACGCACACACACACACATACACACACATACACACACACACACACACACACACACACACACACACACACACACACACACATACACACACAAACACACACACACACAAACACACTCACTCACACCACACACACACACGCAACACGCACACACACACACACACACACACACACACACACACACACACACACACACACACACACACACCACCACACACCACACAGACACACACACACACACACACACACACACACACACACACACACACACACACACACACACACACACACACACACACACGTACACTCTTGCACTCGTGTAAGCATTCATACATACATGCAAGCTTTACTTTGTGCTGGCACTCTCTTTTTACAATATCTGAAACACTTAATACATTGGTCGTCTTTTATGTGACAAGTCAGTTTTATAATCTTTTAAAATAAAACTATCTTCTGACCTTGGGGAAAGACCACTTTTATCAGTTTAAAACCAGTCGGGTTCTGCTCGTCCTTTGGTGACCCTGGATAACTTTGTGCTGATCGCATGGCCCCGACCCGGCGACGCATCTTTCAAATGTTAAAACAATAAATGTCTAAAAACCAGCATGGTCTCCAACAATAGTGTTTGTCTTGTTTCTTTCAAGCTCGCCTAGAACGGCATGTTATTTGATACTTCTCTTTTTTTTTTCCCCATGTCTATGTCCATGTTGTAAATATCTATGTCCATGTGTTTACCATAAACTGTCATAATCGGTCTTGTTCTTGGTCCAGCAGTTGTGCTAGATGTGTGTTTTCCCCGCCAAATATTCTGTCTTGCCTCATAACCTCATTTCTATAGATGCTAGGCATCTTTCTCATTCATGCTGAGAGTTTTCTTGTTTCAGCCATTTCTCAAAAACAATGGTCATAAAATCTTTCTCATTGATATTTATTTCATAGTTTGGAAGTGCCATGTGCTTTTATGACAATATTCTGCTCATTTATCCTCAACTTTCTGTGCAGAAAACATTTCCAGTCTGGTTAATTTCAACCGCGACGTCTCAGTTCTGTTCGTCGTTATCGTCAAACTTTAGCAGCATCTAAACTTGCGGTTTCTCTTATCTTGTCTGGCATCGATTGGTTTAACTCTTTCGCTGTTTGGTTTGGCTGTTTTTGTAGTATGCTTCCAGCATATCCATAATTCTAAGGCATACCTTGCCTTATATATATATATATGTATTATATATATATAATATATATATATATTATATATATACACACACATATATATATATATATATATATATATATGTATATATTATATTTATGCCATATTATATTATATATATATATATATATATGTGTGTGAGTGTGGTGGTGCGTGCGTGCGTGCGTGCGTGTTGTGTGTGTGTGTGTGTGTGTGTGTGTGTGTGTGTGTGTGTGGTGTGTGTGTGTGTAAGAGGCATGATCGTATCATTCGCTTGCTTCACTTTCTCCACTGGTTGTCTGTCCCTCAAAGGATTGTATACAAAATCGATACAATATGCTACACGTTTCTCGATGGCATTACGATTGTTTATTTTTGTGCCCACTTCCGAATGTATACCCTACCCAACCTCTCCATTCTGCTTCACTACTACCTGTTTATAAATTCCTGAAGACACCGTTCTTTGTCTGTGTCAGGTCTATCCAACAAAAGTGATCTTCCACTGTATATTTGACAGTCACCACTTCGTCTTCTTCAAGTCTAACTTGAAGTCATTATTTATGGAGTAGCTATTTTACCCTTTACGTGCCCACCGGTACCCCACTGGCCTCCTGACCTCCCCTCCGCCTCCAGACTTGTTTGTGCTTTGTACCTTGCAGTTTAGGTCGTTGTTGAGTGATTGCTTTGGTAATGAGGAAAG
>JAPXFY010000013.1:8716227-8718727 GCA_030674185.1 Monoplex corrugatus | reverse complement strand
CTTAACATCCATACATCAGTGTTGATAGGGACCAGATTAAGTTTCCTTAACATCCATATATCAGTGTTGATAGGAACCAGATTAAGTTTCCTTAACATCCATACATCAGTGTTGATAGGAACCAGATTAAGTTTCCTTAACATCCATATATCAGTGTTGATAGGAACCAGATTAAGTTTCCCTAACATCCATATATCAGTGTTGATAGGAACCAGATTAAGTTTCCTTAACATCCATATATCAGTGTTGATAGGAACCAGATTAAGTTTCCTTAACATCCATACATCAGTGTTGATAGGGACCAGATTAAGTTTCCTTAACATCCATATATCAGTGTCGATAGGAACCAGATTAAGTTTCCTTAACATCCATACATCAGTGTTGATAGGGACCAGATTAAGTTTCCTTAACATCCATATATCAGTGTGTTGATAGGGACCAGATTAAGTTTCCTTAACATCCATATATCAGTGTTGATAGGGACCAGATTAAGTTTCCTTAACATCCATATATCAGTGTTGATAGGGACCAGATTAAGTTTCCTTAACATCCATATATCAGTGTTGATAGGGACCAGATTAAGTTTCCTTAACATCCATACATCAGTGTCGATAGGAACCAGATTAAGTTTCCTTAACATCCATACATCAGTGTTGATAGGGACCAGATTAAGTTTCCTTAACATCCATATATCAGTGTTGATAGGGACCAGATTAAGTTTCCTTAACATCCATACATCAGTGTCGATAGGGACCAGATTAAGTTTCCTTAACATCCATACATCAGTGTTGATAGGGACCAGATTAAGTTTCCTTAACATCCATACATCAGTGTTGATAGGAACCAGATTAAGTTTCCTTAACATCCATATATCAGTGTTGATAGGGACCAGATTAAGTTTCCTTAACATCCATATATCAGTGTTGATAGGGACCAGATTAAGTTTCCTTAACATCCATACATCAGTGTTGATATGAACCAGATTAAGTTTCCTTAACATCCATATATCAGTGTTGATAGGGACCAGATTAAGTTTCCTTAACATCCATATATCAGTGTCGATAGGAACCATATTAAGTTTCCTTAACATCCATATATCAGTGTTGATAGGGACCAGATTAAGTTTCCTTAACATCCATATATCAGTGTTGATAGGAAGCAGATTAAGTTTCCTTAACATCCATATATCAATGTTGATAGGGACCAGATTAAGTTTCCTTAACATCCATATATCAGTGTTGATAGGAAGCAGATTAAGTTTCCTTAACATCCATATATCAATGTTGATAGGGACCAGATTAAGTTTCCTTAACATCCATATATCAGTGTTGATAGGGACCAGATTAAGTTTCCTTAACATCCATATATCAGTGTTGATAGGAACCAGATTAAGTTTCCTTAACATCCATATATCAGTGTTGATAGGAACCAGATTAAGTTTCCTTAACATCCATATATCAGTGTTGATAGGGACCAGATTAAGTTTCCTTAACATCCATATATCAGTGTTGATAGGAACCAGATTAAGTTTCCTTAACATCCATATATCAGTGTTGATAGGGACCAGATTAAGTTTCCTTAACATCCATACATCAGTGTTGATAGGAACCAGATTAAGTTTCCTTAACATCCATATATCAGTGTTGATAGGAACCAGATTAAGTTTCCTTAACATCCATACATCAGTGTTGATATGAACCAGATTAAGTTTAATTAACATCCATATATCAGTGTTGATAGGAACCAGATTAAGTTTCCTTAACATCCATATATCAGTGTTGATAGGGACCAGAAAAAACACTAAAATAGAATCAGAACGCGTATCTAATACAACAAGACAAGTGCAAAGTTTCGGCCAACTGGCCTTTATCAAGCGCAAGTTTACAAACAAACACTTCTTACCATTACTCAAAAACTCACTGCAATTTCAGTCAGTGCCTTTCTCCAACTGGACGAAGCAACAGGGAAGTTTCAGTTTTTTTCCACATCGTTTTTGTGTCTGGTGTTTGTTTGTTTGCAATAGTACGCTTGACAAAGGCCCTTTGGCCGACAATTTGGGACTTTTTTGTCTTGTTGTATTAGATATGCGTTCTGACTCTTTTTGTGTTTATCTGGTTCCTGTTTGCTTGAACGCGGGCAGTTGCACTTGTTTTGGAAATCGGTGTTGATGACATTTTATCCAAAAATAGCTGAGATTGAAAAAAAAAAGTTTTATGTTAAATAATACTAACTGATGTCGGTTATATTTCAATTCTTGATTGCCACTGCCGGCAGCTTGTGGTCACAAAAAATAATAAAACATGCATTGATCAAAGAACAAACACTGCAACAAAAACGAATGTTAGCGTATATGCCTATAAATACAACAATTGTTCATACATCATATGTTGGAAAACGTTTAACTCTTCATGATTTTAACCTATGAAATATTTTTGTTTAAATCATCTGATATTTCACTTTCATCTGTCATAGTCGGCACAGTGTGAAATTGCGGCAATGA
>JAPXFY010000013.1:8701227-8713727 GCA_030674185.1 Monoplex corrugatus | reverse complement strand
ACTTGCTTTTAGCTGGTTGTCGTTCTCCAATAGCTTCAATGAGAAAGTTTTGGGGCAACTCTGAAATCAAACTCCCAACCCCAAACGTCAAGGGAGATAGCCTCAGATGAATCAGTTCTGTTTAATCTGGAACAAGACAGGAATGAGGTGTGAGGTGGATGGGGTAAATGAACGGGAATGTTACCAATATTCTCTGTTGCTGTTTCACACACACACCCTTCCCTAACTTGATTATTTTGTTTTATTTAAGCTTCTTTCTACCGCTTTATTTACATGCACAGTGATGTTATAATATAACATCACGTAAATTTCAACCCATGGGAAAATCAAACTATATAAAACAAAAAAAAACAAACGAACAAAACAAAAAAAACAAACGAACAAAACAAAACAAAACAAAAAAAAAAAAAAGAAATACGACATAACAGATACGAAGGGGCAAAATATAGAGCATCAGGTCTGCTGCAGCATTTCCAAAATCAACAACATAATAATCCTGAGCTGTCAGAGCAAGACATATAATACAAAACAGAAATCGAATTACATGTATCTGGGTGCCAAAAAGGCTGTTTCCACGACCTCCTTGACATTTGTGTTTTAATTAGTATCAACCAGAATGACACCTACTGTCTACGTCTATGGAGTTATTTCCCCTGGCGATCTCCTGGGCTTTCTACTCGTGGCTGTACACTGGGGGGGGGGGGGGGGGGGGGTCCTGAAAGAGTGCAGAAAGTGGGGACAATGTTCTAAGAGAGACTCTTTCATCGGTATTTCCTGTGGATTGAAGTAAGTCAAAAAGCGTCTATTGATCAACACTGCTGGACATCTTTGCAGTCACATTGATCCCAGAGAAAAAGAGAAATGGAAATGTGATCAGGCAGATAGACACACTGACAGTAGGAACACAGGACAAAGAGTAGGAGAGGCAGCGAGAGGGGAAGAAGAGAAAACCTATTACGTTTCTGATCACATGACTGATTCTCCTTTTTATTGTTATTTCAAACTACGACAAATATATCCATAATTAATGCACTGCATCGAGCAATGGCAGACATCGCGGTTGTTGTCGTCGGTGTTTTTGTTGTGGTTTTCATCGTTGTTGTTGTGGTTGTTGTTGTTGTTGTTGTTTCTTCTTCTTCTTCTTTCTTCTTCTTCTTCTTCTTCTTCTTCTTCTTCTTCTTCTTCTTCTTCTTCTTCTTCTTCTTCTTCTTCTTCTTCTTCTTCTTCTTCTTCTTCTTTCTTCTTCTTCTTCTTCTTCTTCTTCTTCTTCGCAATTCTTCTTCTTCTTCTTCTTCTTCGCATTCTTCTTCTTCTTCTTCTTCTTCTTCTTGTTTGTCTTCTTGTTTTCTTCTTCTTCTTCTTCTTCTTATGCATTCTTCTTCTTCTTCTTCTTCTTCTTTCTTCTTCTTCTTCTTCTTCTTCTTCTTCTTCTTCTTCTTCTTCTTCTTCTTCTTCTTCTTCTTCTTCTTCTTCTTCTTCTTCTTCATTCTTCTTCTTCGCAATTCTTCTTCTTCTTCGCAATTCTTCTTCTTCGCAATTCTTCTTCTTCTTCGCAATTTTCTTCTTCTTCGCAATTCTCTTCTTCGCAATTTTCTTCTTCTCAATTCTTCTTCGCAATTCTTCTTCGCAATTCTTCTTCGCAATTCTTCTTCGCAATTCTTCTTCGCATTCTTCTTCGCAATTCTTCTTCTTCGCAATTCTTCTTCGCAATTCTTCTTCGCAATTCTTCTTCGCAATTCTTCTTCGCAATTCTTCTTCTTGCTATTGTTGTTGTTGATGTTGGTATATTCGTTGTTTCTGTTATTGTTTTGTTGCTTTTTGTTGTCGTTGTTGTTGTTATACTTGTTGCTATTGTTGCTGTTGCTGTTGCTGCTGCTGTAGATTTATGTGCGTGTATATATTTGCGTATGTGCGCGTGTGTGTACGTGTGTGTATATAAGTGTGTGCGTATGTGTGTGTGTGTGTGTGTGTGTGTGTGTGTGTGTGTGTGTGTGTATGTGTGTGTGTGCGTATGTGTGAGTCCGTGTGTGTGTGTGTGTGTGTGTGTGTGTGTGTGTGTGTGTGTGTGTGTGTGTATGTGTGTGTGTGTGTGTGTGTGTGTGTGTGTGTATGTGTGTGTGTGTGTGTGTGTGTGTGTGTGTGTGTGGCGTGTGTGTGTGTGTGTGATGTGTATGTGTGTGTGTGTGTGTGTGTGTGTGTGTGTGGTGTGTGTGTGTGTGTATGTGTATGTGTCTGTTATGTGTGCGTCGTGTATGTGCGTGTGTGCTTATATGTGTGTACGAAATTGTGTGTGTGTGTGTGTGTGTGTGTGTGTGTGCGTGCGTGCGTGCGTGCGTGCGTGCGTGTGTGTGTGTGTGTGTGTGTGTGTGTGTGTGTGTGTGTGTGTGTGCATGTGTGTGTGTGCGTGCTGTGTGTATGTGTATGTGTATGTGTATGTGTATATGTATGTGTATGTGCATGTATGTGTGTGTGTGTGTGTGTGTGTGTGTTGTGTGTGTGTGTGTGTGTGTGTGTGTGTGTGTGTGTGTGTGTGTGTGTGTGTGTGTGTGTGTGTGTGTGTGTGTGTGTGTGTGCGCGCGCGACTGTAGTTCCAAATTTCTTCGTCCAAAAGAACTTTAGAAAAAAAACCCCAAAAAAAACAACAACAAAATATATATATAAAAGAACTCAAAAACAACAGGAGATGACGTAGAAACGAAGAATCAACAATAAAACACACGTTCAGCTGAAGTAAGACAGTGCATATGCATGCGGATAACACAACTGGAGAGATCCGGATCCAGTGTAAAAATCTTCAATTGTATTCGTAATATTGCAATTGCTCCTTAACAACAACTCTGTGAGACTGACTTGTTCAGATACATCACTTCCCTTCAGTGCCTTTTGTACGAGTACGAAATGTAGACATTTTTGATACACTTGCATTTAAAGTGCTGCGACAATGTTGAAGGTAAAATACCAAAGAAAAAGGAGTTCACTTTTGCCTAGTTTCCACAAGTCAGTGAATTATTTTTTTTATTTTCTGTTACTGTTCGCGACTTTAGCATTTTAGAAGCAATAGTGATATAATGTCTATGCACATGAATTGTTTTCTCTTCGTAAAAGCATTGTTAGGAAACAAATGGCTGACATTGTTCACTGAAGACGATACTGCAACATTTTGTCATCAATGCATATGGCTACTATAAACTGATTTCACCGACGGATACAACAGAATTGTTGAAACTTTGTGCGTTTCAGTGATGTAGATACTATATTCTATTTACATAAAAAAAAAATTGCGCGGGGTCAGATGTCTCCATTAAAACTACCTGCAGCATCAGTGATGTTTTACAGTTATTGCACGTATCAACATGATCTATGTTGTTACTGATGAATCGTCCTTGTGTTAAGAACAATATAACAATATATATGTTGCCCGTTACAAGGGATGTCACAAGCACATGAAGTTTATACAGTATAGCCTGCATAAGGGGCTGGAACTAAACAGCAGGAAGACTGAAGTCATGATGATCAATAAAAAACATGAAATCCACTCAAAATAACAGTAAATGGCACAACCTTGACACAGGTTCATAAATTCAAATACCTGGGAACGGTCATTTCATCAGATGGCAGATGCACATCAGAAATAGCGGCAGAATCGGCCAAGCCAAAACAACATTCAAGAAGATGACAAGGGCATTCTTACCAACAAATGCCTTTCAGTTAACACCAGAAGAGAAGTCTTGAATGTTATATAGATCCAATACTGTTGTACGGATGTGAGGCGTGGACAGTCAACAAACAAAGCCAGAACAAGATTGAGGCAGCCGAGATGTGGTTTCTAAGAAGAATGTTGAGAGTTCCATGGACAGCAAAGAAAACAAATGAGACAGTCTTGATGGAGGCAGACACAAGTAGATCACTCATAAGGAAGATTAGGAAAAGACAGGCAACATTTATAGGACATTTTATGAGAAGGGGGATTTGGAGCACCAGGTCACAACGGGAAAGCTGGAGGGAAAGAGAGCACCGGGTAGACCAAGGGAGAAAATGCTGGACGGACTTCCAGAGTGGCTGGGGACAAGGGAGGGGGGGGGGGGGGGATAAATGCTAGGGGCAACGAGAGATAGAGACAGATGGAAGTCCATGATCGCCAACGCCATGCGGCAGGGCACCTGATGATGATAGCCTGTATTTTGGTCATTTTTTTTTTTAATTGTGAAATATTCTAATAACAATTCCCAACTATCATTTCAAACCATCTGTGGGCCAACGCCTGGATGTACATATTTGACTATCTCTCAGAATCGCCGGTATATATGTGCATTTGTATACGACCGTGTCAGTATACATGTCAGTCTGTCTGTCTGTCTGTCTGTCTGCCTGTGTGCCTGTCTGTCTGTCTATGTCTGTCTGTCTGTCTGCCTGCCTGTCTGTCTGTCTGTCTGTCTCTCTTTCGCTCTGTATGCACACACACACACACACACACACACACACACACACACACACACACACATACCACACACACGCACACACACACACACACACACACACACACACACACACACACATACACACACATGTATATACATATTTATATATTCATATATATATATATATATATATATATATATATATTATATATATATACATCACACACACACACACACACACACACATATATATATATATATATATATATATATATATATATATATATATATATATATTGTGTGTGTGTGTATATGTCTACCTATCTATCTATCTTTCTCTCTCTCTCTGTCTATCTATATATCTATCTATCTATCTAAGAGAGAGAGAGAGAGAGAGAGAGAGAGAGAGAGAGATAAACAGATACAGACAGACAGACAGGCAGGCTGACAGACAAACAGACAGACAGAGATGCAGAAAGACAGACAGACAGGACAGAGACAGAAGAGAGAGAGAGAGAGAGAGAGAGAGAGAGAGAGAGAGAAAGAGACAGAGAGAGACAGAGAGAGACAGAGAGAGACAGAGAGAGATAACCCAGTTTATAAAGCTCTGACAACAACAGGTCTATCAGTAGCTCGTTGCACGATAAAAATGTCTACAACAGAAATGTACAGCCTAGCAAACAAGACAAGTAATGTTATCTACTCTCCTTAGCTGATGGTTTAGGATATTTTTTCCTTCCTATTCCAATGTCAGACCCGATTCGTTGCACTAGGCACGATCCATTTACATCAGCCATACCTCTAGATTAAATATTTTCCCATTCTGTCAAACATATGCCTACATTTTCTCTTCTGCATTATTTGATACCTCTTGATTAAATATTTTCTCATTCTGTCGAACATACTGCCATAGTTTCTCTTCTTCATTATGCAATACTGGTATCCTTTACATTCCAAACACTACTCTTCGCTAGTGCATCATAGTTCTCATTTCCGCTCTGACATCATATTTACTCAAAAACACATTATGATGTCATCTTAGTCAGTTTGTTTCTTTTCTCTCATTGAAGACAGCAGCAGGGAAGTTTCGGTCTTTTTTTCAATTTTTTTTGTATCTAGTGTTTGTTTGTTTGTAATTTTACGCTTGACAAAGGTCAGTTGGCCGAAAATTTGCGCCTGTCTTGTTTTGTTGTATTAAATACGCGTTCATATTCTTCTTTCGTGTTTTTCTGGTTCCTGTTTGCTTGAACGCGGGCAATCACACTTGTTTTGGATTTCGTTTTACTCTCCTTAGTGTTTCCTACGTCACTACATTTGTTTTGATATAAGGGTTCATTAACGTCTTTCGTTGCTGTCGCAAAGATCGAAAAATGTGTAACAGGGCCCGGGCATTTTGCTTTCATTTCTCTCTAAGGGAAATCGTCATCATCATCATCAGGTGCCCTGCCGCATGGCGTTGGCGACCATAGACTTCCAACCATCTCTATCTCTCGTTGCCCCCAGCATCTCCCTACCCTCCTCATCCCAGCCACTCTGCAAGTCCGTCCAGCATTTTCTCCCTGGTGCTCTCTTTCCCTCCAGTTTTCTCGTTGTGACCAGGTGCTCCAATCCCCCTTCCTTATAAAATGGTCTATAAAGGTTGCTTGTCTTTTCCTAATCTTCCTTATGAGTGATCTACCTGTGTCTGCCTCCATCAAGACTATCTCGTTTGTTTTCTTTGCTGTCCATGGAACTCTCAACATTCTTCTTAGAAACGACATCTCGGCTGCCTCAATCTTGCTCTGGCTTTGCTTGCTGACTGTCCACGCCTCGCGTCCGTACAACAGTATTGGTTCTATATAACATTCAAGGACTCTCTAGGGGAAAACTCAAACTAAATCCCTTGATCCCTAGATTTCAAGCAGACGCATCCAGTGGAACTGGGTATCAATAGTCTGGGCAATGCAGGGGATGGGTAGTTAATGAACTGCTACTTTTAACAACACTTTTCTTTCAACTTTAAATTGACTGTTGATGTTCAGAAAGTGGTGTTAAATTCATGCCAGACAGTTGCAAGTGCTCTCGTTAATGGGGCAGACCTACCCAGATGTGGGTACCAAGATAGTGATGTTCAGTGTTTCAGTTCTAATTAACCAATCGCCATGATATTTGGCAAGAAGATAGCTCAGACATTATTCGTTGGATTGAATATCTTTGTTGGCGTCTGTGGGTTTGAAAAGTTGACAAAAATTAATTATCTAAAAAAATGTTCTTGCGAAAATGAAAAATATAGAGTACATACTGTGACATTTATAACTACACATATATTCACATTGGGAATTTGATATTTAGTGAGCAAACACATCTGTATAGTATGTATGGCATGTACTACAATATTAGCTCTACTATCATTATTTTCTGTACAATCATCACACCAATTTTTAGAATAATTTTAATAAAAAAAATATAATACAACTTTTGATAAAAATGTTTCTTTAAAGCAGAACTGCAACCGGCTGTAGGTACCTGTCTCTGTTATATGTTTGCCAAATATCAAGGAAATTGGATGAAAACTTTTGAACATATTATGTCTAATGTATACATCAGTGTAGGTCTTTGTAGGTCTGCCCCCTTAATATTGTGCGCCAGTGCGCGTCGGAAGTCTGTGAGTCTGAGTATTCCTTCAAGTTCTCATTCTTCGGGTAGAAGTTTCAGTTTCAGTTTCTTTTTTTTTTCAAGATGACGTCTCCGTACTCTGAATGAATTCATGCACACTAACGTCACAGGTGCCTTGTGTATGGTAATCATAGCACAAGCCTTAAGCCTGCACATAAATCCTTGAGATGGCCAGGTTTCAAATAGAAACACTTACTTAACAGTATAAAGTAAGAAAAGCTGAAGTACATGTAACATTAATTTTCCACTGATTTTTTTTCTGGAGAAAGAGGTACACGGAAATTGATGTCTATGTTTCCATATGTGTGTGTGGTGTGTGTGTGTGTGTGTGTGTGTGTGTGTGTGTCTGTGTGTGTGTGTAAGTGTGTGTGTGTGTGTGTGTGTGTGTGTGTGTGTGTGTGTGTGTGTGTGTGTGTGTGTGGTGGTGTGTGGTGTGTGTGTGTGTGTGTGTGTGTGTGTGTGTGTGTGTGATGTGTGTGTGTGTGTGCGTGCGTGCGTGCGTGCGTGTATGTGTGTGCGTGTGTGTGTGGGGGGGGTGGGTGGGTGGGTGGGTGCATACATGTGTGTTGTGTGTGTGTGTGTGTGTGTGTGTGTGTGTGTGTGTGTGTGTTGTGTGTGTGTGTGTGTGTGTTGTGTGTGTGTGTGTGTTTTTGTAATGTATTGTTTGCTTCTTTTCAAAGGAATGTACATCATACGAACAAGCTAATGAAAGATTTGATGTATTCTTTCCTGACAAAAAATTAAACAAACAAAAAAACCAAAAAAAAAACACAAACGTGTTATGCACTAATATAGTTGTTGTCATGTGTACACATTGTGAGAGAATAAGTGAGTGAGTAAGTGTGTGTGTGTGGTGTGTGTGTGTGTGTGTGTGTGTGTGTGTGTGTGTGTGTGTGCGTGGTGTGCGTGGTGGGTGTGTGTGTTGTGTGTGTGTGTGTGGTGTGGTGGTGTGGGGTGGTGTGTGTGTGGTGTGTGGTGTTGTGTGGTGTGTTAGTGCTTATCATATTATACATCACGTCGCCTTGTGATTCTCATACTACACTGACTTTAACCCATTTATGCCCATTTTTTTTTCTTACCAAACATGTCTCAAAATGTTTGTTTTTATGTCTTATTAACATATATAACACTCATTTTGACACAGGTTTTATAAATCTTGATTTTGAGCATAAAATGTTAGCGTCCCTTTTTAGCGACAGCGGGCTCAAGCGGGTAGGGTTTTTGAACAGCATCGCACAGTAAATACAGACACTTGTTTCTTTTCAGTTCTTCTTTTATTGTTTCAAAATGTACTTAACATACAAAATTAGTTTTAAAATTCAAATGTTGACAAATTTTCCTCACCCACCCACCCAGCCTTTTCCAGTGCAAATCCCCCCCCCCCTTAGTCCCCATCCCCCGACCCCACTCTGCACACATACAACACACACACACAGTATTTTGACAAATTGGTGCACAACTCGCTAAACCACTAAAGTAATCAGAAGACAAATTAACATGCAAAAAACTAAGGGAAATGACTTTGTTTGAATCAAAGAAAGATGATTAAGTCTTTATCCTTTGTTCTCACACCTGCATTACCTTGAATGCTAGAATTGATACAAGAGAAAACGCTTGGCATCACTAGACAAAGGGAAAACAAAACCTTCCTGCTCATTCACTTTGCTGGGAAACTCCCATCTGCGCGTATGAAACAAGCTGAAGCACTTGTCGTGCACGCCTACCAGGCACTTCTGGTACCTGCGGTATGTCTTCTTTCCACAGTAGCCATCTCAGTCGGGTCGTCCATGGCTGGATGATGTGGTCCACCCTGTCAAATCGACTCAGGGACACCGTTTGCTCACTTTCAGGGTGGGTTGTCTCGGACGACCAGCAGAAGATGCTTGTGCTGCTCTGAACAGGTAGACCCTGGCTATGGAGTGCCTGATAGTGAGGAGATCCTTGGGGTCTGTAACTGATGCTGGTGTGGCTCTGTATAGATGCCAAGCCTGCTGGACGCTGACATCAACACAGAAAGCAAACAGCACCACCACCACTTCTTCGAACGGACAGAGATCCTGTATTTGTCGATGTTTTGATCCATCCGATCAACACCCCCCATGGTCTGGTTGTAGTGTTTGACCAAGAATGGCTGCGTTATGTCCACTCGCTGTCGTTCAGCTCTAGACCAACGCTTTGCTGTTTGAACTGGTTCAACTCCTACCTTGTTGGACACTGTGTTGACTACATTGTTGTCGTGCCAGCGCACAACAACCAAACCTGCCTTGGCATCCTTGGCATAGTCAAAGGATCCTCCTTGGTCTTCTCCATCTCCTTTACAGGCTTCAGTGGGCATTCTTGCAGTTTGTTAGTGTGGATCGTTCCTGTGCAGAAAATGTTTTTCTTGGTAAGGTAGTTGACTAGCCGAGGCTCGTAAACAAGTTGTCAAAGGTAAGGTGGAAGCAACGACCTTCCTCCTGCTGATGCTCGGCTGTCAAATCAACAAGCACCGACCCTCCCATGCCAAGACCTGGAACTTTGGTTTGTCGTCCTCTGGCACATCCGTGTGGCTCTGTCTGCAGGAGGTAGCCTGTTGGTGTTTTTAGTGATCCACATCTTGTAGCCGAAACGAATGGGCTTTCCACGAATGAATTGTTTAGCCCTGTGCTGTCAGTAATATGGAATCATGGACTCATCTATGCTGAGGTTCTGAGTCTCCAGCTTCTTGAAGTAGACCAATAATCTTTGTTCAACATTGTCAGCAGGTGTTGGACTTTGCTCATTTTGTCTGTAGGATCCACCCTGCTGTTGTCACACACATGAAGGTACCTCATGAGCTCCTCAAAGCGGTTTTTTGTCATGGGCTGCATTGCAAACATCATCATCACAGCTCCAGAACATCCTCCTCCTAGGAACAGGGCTGTAACCTGAAACAAGAAGTATGGCCAAGAAAACCTTCACTCTGAAGGGGTGAGAAGGTGGTGTTCCCCTTTGACCAAGCATACCTTTTGACATTTCAACAATAAGTCCAGATTTTCTCGCACACCATTCCCCAGAAAAGTTACTGTTGCTCCAGCCATCAGCTGACGTCTGTTCAAGTTTGAAACAGTGCCTCCTCATCTTCCTCGCCACTGTCCTCGTCTGTACTGAACCTGACTTCCTCGGGTGGATCAATGCCAATTGTTGCTTTTGAAAGTCAGCATCATCCTCAAGCATGCTAATGGCCTCATGAACTGTGTACTGTCTGAAAAACAAACAAACAGGAGAACCCCAAACTATGAAACAATATCACAATGTACATTGATGAAGTAAGGGAAAAACACCCACCCCATTTGAGCCCGTGTCCCTAAATAGGGACGCATGTTTACAATAGCATAAAATAAACAATAATCATTTTCTGACAAAAAACAAAATACGTTTCTCTATCATACTATAACAAACACTTTCTCTTCATAAAGATGTATAAAAACTTTAAAAATAAGAAAACTGTATGCTTACCTTTTTCACTGCTGCAAGAAAAAGCACCTCATGAGATGCAAATGGCCGCCTCCAGCAAAAACGGCAAGGGCATTCACTGAAAACAACTGCTTCTTGTGACAATGATTACTTCCATTGTTCGTCTAAAAAATAAAATCTGAACAATAACATAAAGTTACCGTGGGGGTGGGTTTTATTTCCGTCCTAAAAAGGGACAGCGGGCTTAAATGGGTTAAAAGCCTGGTTTTATATTAAACTGTATCAAAGCTTTGCGTTGCATTATATTCTCACAACACAATTTTCCACTTGAGATACAAGCCAGTCAATCGTCCTTGTAAGAGCAGAGTGTTTTGAAACATATGACTAATCATCTCGCCCATATTTATTGTTCTATGAGAGTGAATGAAAATGTCGCTGTGACCCATGATCAAAATCATGGTGTTTGTATTATACAGAGTCATGGTAACTGTACTAGATAGTGTCATTGTGCTTTTGCTTACGACTCTTGGCATTATGCGCATCTCTTTGATGGGAGGAAGCTTCGATTGCTCAATAATTTCAACTTCCTACATCGTAAAGGAAAGGAAGAGCAGATGAATGAAACTAATACGAAGAGCACATATGAGAGAGAATGAGAAAAAAATGCCCCCCCTCCCACACACACACACACACAAAAAAGAGTGCAAGAAGAGGAGAGAGAGAGAGAGAGAGAGAGAGGGACAGAGCAGAGAGACAGAGAGAGAGAGAGACAGGAGAAGAGAGACAGAAGAGAGACAAGAGAGACAGAGACAGAGGCAAACAGACAGACAGACAGACAGACAGACGGATAGAAAGAGATAGATAGATAGAGAGAGGTCAAACAAAGAAGAGAAAGAGATTCAGAGGGCGACGGGGGGAGAATCAGAGAAAGTGAGATAGAAAGAAAGAAAGTTTTGATGTGGTGTGTATGTGTGTGTGTGGTGTGGTGTGTGGTGGTGTGTGTTGTTGTGAGTGGAGGGTAGTGAGTGTGTGGTGTGTGTGTATGTTGGAGGGGAGGACAGAGACAGAGTAGAGGCAGAGTAAGAGAGGAGAGACAGACAAATAGACAATAGACAGACAGACTACAAAAACGAGAGGACAGAGATAGGAGAAGAAGACGTGTGGATGGAAAGATTCTCTGCCGTTTTCAGTGGTGACTGAAGTTTCACACGCTTACATAATATGCGTTAATGTTGGTTGTGTGGGACTGTGGTGATGTGTTGTGTGGTGTTGTGTGTCCGCGCGGCGTGCGTGCTGCGTGCGTATATATATATATATAATATATATATATATATATATATATATATATGTGTGTGTGTGTGTGTGTGTGTGTGTGTGTTGTGTGTGTGTGTGTGTGTGTGTGTGTGTGTGTGTGCGCGCTGGGGTGCGTTGTGTTGTTCTTGATCGTAGTTTTGATTTAACTTCTGTGTCACTATAGTGATATTAACGGGTGTGTGGTTTGTGTATGTGTGTGTGTGTGTGTGTGTGTGTGTGTGTGTGTGTGTGTGTGTGTGTGTGTGTGGTGCGTGGTGCGTGTGTGTGTGTGTGTGTGTGTGTGTGTGTGTGTGTGAGAGATGAGAAAAAAATGCAACCCCCTATCCACACACACATCACAAAAATAACAAGAGAGGCAGAGTGAAAATAGAGAGAGAGGAGACTAGGGATATGGAGTTAGGAGTGAAAAGAAGGCAGAACAGAGAGATAAAGAAGAGAACAGAGAGACAGAGAGACAGAGAGGAAGGACAGAGAGACAGAGAGACAGACAGAGAGACAAAGAGAGACAGAGACAGAGGCAAACAGACAGACAGACAGACAGACAGACGGATAGAAAGAGATAGATAGATAGAGAGAGGTCAAACAAAGATAGAGAAAGAGATTCAGAGGGCGACGGGGGGAGAATCAGAGAAAGTGAGATAGAAAGAAAGTGCGTGTGTGGTGTGTGTTGTGTGGTGT
>JAPXFY010000013.1:8688727-8693727 GCA_030674185.1 Monoplex corrugatus | reverse complement strand
TCAGTTGTCTCCCTTTCACTGTTATTTGCTGAACTTGTCTGTGTTTAGTTAAACTGAAAGAACATCCTTTTGTCTCATGTCCATCATCGCCATTCCCCTGTTCCTTCTTGTTTTTCACCATTTCGTTTCCACTTCTCGTGGTTGTTGTGCGTTTAAACACATACTCCAACATTTGCATTTGATTTAATTTTACTTCTTTCTGCAGTCTTGCAGGCATGTTTAGTTTCAGTTCACTTTGACTTTGGTAAAGCAGATAAATGTGTAATCATTATCTATTATGCTAAGGATCTTATCTTACCTTGAATTACTTTACTTAAGTTACTTTTACCTCACAATTGCAAGCTTCACCTTACCCCTCTTTACCGTGTCTAACCTTACTTGTTTTACATTACCGTTAGAGTCCATGACTGGAGTGGTTTTGAGATCCCACAATAAAGCCATGTGCTTGACTTCTTGTTTGAACCAACAAAACAAAATCCAGTAATTTAAAGTATACATTAACGACAAGGAGACAGTATTGATGGAGGCAGACACATTTAGACCACTCATAAGGAAGATTAGGAAAAGACAGGCAACATTTTTAGGCCATTTTATGAGGAAAGGGGAATTGGAGCACCTGGTCACAACGGGAAAGCTGGAGGGAAAGAGAGGACCGGGTCGACCCAGGGAGAAGATACTAGACGGACTTGCAGAGTGGCTGGGGACAAGGAGGTTGGAAGAGATGCTTGAGGCAACAAGTGATAGAGACAGATGGAAGTCCATAATCGCCAACGCCATGTGGCAAGGCACTTGATGATGATGATGATTAACGTTGTTCTCAGTCCTTCGGTTTTACAATGTTTGCCTTATCAGATTTCAAAGCTGGGGAAGCAAATGTCGTTGTTTTGTTATAGGCAGCATCACAGTCTCAGATTTAAGAGGAATGTGCTTTGAAATGCAAGAAATGATTATCCATACACCTTACTACATGCTCCAACAACGTTACATCACCTGCTTGTTTTACAAAACAACTATTGTGTTCATGACATACCTTACTTCAGTCACACATTGATATCATCAGTAAAATTGGTGGCGGGTGAAATGACCGATGATGGACATGAAAACTGAAGACCTCCAATCAGAAGGTGAAGCCAGTCCCGTGAAGTTATTCCATGACAGCATCCATACAGTGCTTGTACCAAAGACATCCAGCTTAACACTAGACACTCACGTCCTACCATGCCACACGGCTGACAGAGAACACTGGCATCAAGTCACTTTGAGTTTAGCACTTTTGAAGATTGGTGAACAAAGTGCCCACAATAAAATTGTGTTATGACGGCATTGCATCCCACCCCCCACCTGCAAGTCAATGAATCTGTATTAGATCCACTCTCAGCTTCGACATTACGTGAAGCAAGCCACTCCTGGAAAGCCAACAGAAGTTGAAGATATTTCTGCACATGTCTAGAGGAATGAGTGTGAAGTACTTATGGAGACATATACCAGCTCGTGGGTTTATATGCAATGATAATGCCTGTGCCATAATGTTTGTTTTTTTTTTTCATCATTTTCTTCCATCACATGGCACGAGTGGCGTCAGTGCCTATGGAATTCATTCCAAGGGCTGAAACGTCAACTTGAGAAATTGAAAATCCAGCTAAACTGAAATTGAAGCTGAAGACACGGAAAACTGTGTACTAGTTTATACAGTAGAGACAAACAGAGTCTGAAACTGTTAAAGACACATCTTTAAGACGAGGGGTGATAATGAATCACACAATGATCAACAAGTAATAACGCTTCTGTGCACTGAAGAAAGTGTCCTTGCCAGGATCATCCCGAATAGAGTCATCATTCGTCCAAAGAAATAAGAGGAAAGCAGGGAGAATATTTATGATATCAACCAAAGGACATAACTCTTGAGAGTCACGTAGAATTATCTCCCATGTTGTGGAACTTCTCAAATCTAACATAGTTTGCGCTACTCATTCAGCTAGCAAAAAAGCTGATACAAAGCACAAAAACCGTAAGCTCAGAACACTCATCATTCGTCATTGTTGAGAGTCTCAATGCGGATTTCGTGGTGAACAGGGCGTGGGTTACGAGGCTTTTGCTATCCACAAGCTGCAAAATAAATGTCGCAAGGAATACCAGGAGCCCCATGTGGCGTTTGTATTCAAACCAAGGTGTTAGACACTGGTTAGCTGAAGTATTGTTAGCCTCATAAGTTTGTCAAGCTGCTTACTTCCTTTCACAATGGGTCTGGGCAGAGTGCCAGAAACTGGGAAGACATTGTCAAGGAAGAAAAATTGTGACCTCCCACCACGAAATCAGTCTTAACTAGCATTTTGGGCATTTTGAGATATACATATCACTGGAAAGTGTACATTCTGCTGAATATTTCGGTACTAGAATAAAGCTTGTACTAAAAAAAAATGTAGAATTCATGTATGTTTAAAGTCATTAAGTTGTATGACGGCCATTTTGAGAAAATGGCCTCTAAAGTTTTTGTGTGCTCTCCTACACATGTTCCTTAATTTTTCCTATTTGGTGGCTTTGACCAGTTTGTTTCTAATTTTCGCTGTCATTATCTGAAAGGTGCACCAAAGAGCTTTCAGTAGTATATTACATGTGCGGGTACTGTACAGTTTACGGTTCATAAAAGAGGCAAAAATATATACTTTTGATAGGAAATTGCGTTCTTTCTGCTGCGATCAGTGCATTAAAAAAAAAACATTTTAGATTGATTAATAATATTTCTTTAAAAAAAAATATTCTGAGGGGGATAGATTATAGTCTACAGAAATCAATTTTGAGAAAAAGTCAAAACATCCCAGATCGACCCTCAGTCACCTTTTTCAGCTCCTAGTGCTGATCGACTGACTGCGAGTTAAGACTGATTTCGTGGTGGGTGGTCACAATTAAACAGCACGATACAAGCCAAAAGGAAGCGGAAATATAATGTCAAGCGTACCAGGGCTTTCGGACAAGAAGCATGGCAAAGGAGGACACTGTGATAAGGACTACAACTGCTGCTACTCTTGCTGCTGTTGCTGTCACAAAGAAATGGAGCCTTGGGGAAAGCGGCAAAAACGGAGTGTCTGTCGTGAAAATTCGCTTATTTCACTGTCTTTGAACACGGTGTTAACGAAACGAACCAGTTTGTCAATGATGCCCTTGACGTCTTCGCTGTTGAAGTTTAACCCCGATTCCTTTCCCTGTCAAAGTACACTGAAATTTGTATGCATGCCTGTTCATAGACGTGCACATGTACAGACCACATACACACACACACACACACACACACAACACACACACACACCACACACACACACACACACACACACACACACACCACACACACACACACACACACACACACAACACACACACACACACACACACACACACACACACACACACACACACACACACACACGCACACACGCACACACACACACACACACACACACACACACACACACACACACACACACAACAACACAAACACAAACACACACACACACACACACATACACACACTCTCTCTCTCCCTCTCTCTCTCTCTTTATCTCTCTCTCTCTTCTCCCTCTCTCTCTCTCTCTCTTGCTCTCTCTCTCTCTTTACATTTACAAACACAATTTGCTTTTCCTTTAATGTCTAAGCCCTTACCTATTATACACGTGGTCATTTTATCAATCTCAGATGTTTCTTGTACTTTCTTATCCAGGGCGTTTTCTACAGTGACTTGTACTTGTCAGTATGTTCACAACGGTGGTGTTGTTTGTCTGTTTGTCTTTCTTACAAATGCCCCTATGTATTGCGTGTCACAATGTCACTGCCATAAAAATTGCCATGTCAATGTCATATCTTCCCTAGTTAAACACTTGATTTATTGATACCCTCCCCCCACTCCCGATCGCTCTCTTTGTCTGTTGTTTGCCTAGCAGTCAGTCTGTATGTCTGTCTGTCTGTCTGTCTATCTGTCTGTCTGCCTGTCTGTATGTCTGTCTGTCTGTCTCTCTCTCTCTCTCTCTCCGTCTCTCTCTCTCTCTCTCTCTCTCTTCTCTGTCTCTCTCTCTCTCTCTCTCTCTCTCTGTCTCTCTCTGTTGTCTCTCTCTATCTCTGTCTCTGTCTCTGTCTGTCTGTCGTCTGTCTGTTCTCTCTCTCTCTCTCTCTCTCTCTCTTCTCTCTGTTGTCTTCTGTCTGTCTGTATCTCTCTCTGTCTCTGTCTCTCTCACTGTCCTCTCTGTCTGTCTGTACTGTCTGTGTGTCTGTCTATCTCTCTTTCTTTCTCTCTCTCTGTCTGTATGTCCGTCTGTCTGTCTGTCTGTCTGTGTCTCTGTCTGTGTCCTGTCTCGCTCTGTTCTTTCTGTCTCTCTCAGCCTCTCTCTGTCTCTCTCGTTTCTATCGTCTCTCTCTGTCTCTCTCTGTCTCTCTCCCGTCTCTATCTTCTCTCTCTTCTTCTCTGTCTCTGTCTCTGTGTATGTCTGTCTGTCTGTCTGTCTCTCTCTCTCTCTCTCTCTCTTCTCTCTTTCTCTCTCCCTCTCTCTTCTGTCATGATTCCTTGATGGCCATGTGGTCAGAATATAATTATCATATGTCGGAATCTTGGTATTACAATCGCCACAAATGCGCATTTTACTACTCAGGGTTTGTGTCTTAGAACATCATAAACATGGATGTTTTGCATCTGTCTCAGTGAAAAGGGTTCCATAATTCAGGGAATGTCCTGTGCATATGGGACATTATCTGATATAATAAAACGTCATTGTCCACAAGCCACAGGCAATTGCTGACAAAAAAGTGCTATTTTATCATTTTATGGGATGATACTGTTTCTCAGGCCGCCTCCGTTATAAATATGTTTTCAAACCTCTGAAAATGCCAGTGGTTCTTAACAATGGTTGGTAATGGCAAACGTATGACTTATTGTTCGACGTCTTTTAGGAAGGGACAAAGTGTTTTTCCATGGCAGTGTTATGGGTAATGAAAATGTTCGTTTTTGGTCAAGAGAT
>JAPXFY010000013.1:8643727-8653727 GCA_030674185.1 Monoplex corrugatus | reverse complement strand
TTCAGAACTGTTTCGTTCTTTCTACAGCCAACTCGGAAGACAGGGCAATGCTTCTTCGTCTTTACTCCTCGCTGTCTGATTCTCAACTGACTATATATACATTTCACAGTGAACAGCAATCAGTTATCATTTAAACGAATATCATGCCGTGCTGCTATCCGCACGCTGTTTACTGTCAACACACGTCACATCTCCCTTTCTTTAAGGAAACAAAATCAATTAATCATTTTTCCTATCTTTCAGTCCATACGAAATAAATGTGTTTCCCACCTTTATCACAGCATTAGCTTAACAAACACTCATTCTTTCTCTCACGCACAGGGCCCAGTCATTCATTCACCTCATTTTATCTCTGATCATTATACTATCCATCATCATCATGTCCATATTTCGCAATGCTTTCAGTTTATCTGATTGTGGCAGGGTCTTCAGTTTCATTCATATTTCAGGAAATCTGGCCTTTTGCTTTGTCTTCCAGATCTTGTTCTGTAAGGAGAACTAACTGGTTTGGGTTGTCCTGTCCTTGTTTGTTTGATAACTTCATCTGGCTCCTTGATGCTGGTTGTCTCAGACATTTTGATGACTGGTGACTGATCAGATGAGTTCTCACGGACAGATGATGCTGGCATCCTGACATCTGTTCCAGTTCCAGTTTTCTTGTTATCTTCCAGCATCTGTTTTGATGGAATGATGATTTGCTGTTGCTTGCCTGATGTGTTGCTTTCCTGATGTCTTCCAGAAATCATCCTTCTCTGGACAAGTCGTTGAGGGTTGATTCTCTGCTGAAGCTCCGTTTCTGTTGTGTCTCGTAGCTGACGACGATTCCTTCTGTACTGACGTCCGTCCTCTGTGCGAATGTTGTATGACCGGATGTTCACCTGTTGGTCTATTTTGGTGCTGGTCCACTTTTTGGATCCTGGAGGTTGGAATTTCACAATCTGCCCTGGACTCAGTTCTGTCAGCTCTACTGCGCTTCTGTTGTAGTAGTGCGCTTGGTTCAGTTTCCTTTTCTCAAGTTCTTTCTTGATTGGTACAACTGTAGGTAGGAGTAATGTCTTTGACATCGGCACTTGTGTTCGTGTTCTTCTGCCGAACAGTCTCTGAGCAGGCGAACTGTTTACAGTCTCTGTCGGGATGTTTCTCAGCTCAAGTAAAGCGAGGAAGGGATCTTGATTATTGTGTTCTGCTTTCTTCATGCACGTCTTTGCAGCCTTCACTGCGCTCTCTGCTTTTCCATTGGACTGAGGGTAGTGTGGTGAGCTTGTTACGTGTTCAAACCCATATGTTTATCTGAACTTTCCAAACTGGTTTGATGTGAATTGAGTTCCACAGTCTGTTGTCAGGTGTTCTGGTATTCCGTGTCTTGCCAAGTGTCTCTTCAGACAGATGATGACCTCTTTGGATTCTCTTGCTTGTAACCGATCAATCTCAAAGAAATCAGAGTAGTGATCGACCGTGACCAGGTATTCATTGCCATTATGTTCAAAGATGTCACAAGCGATGTATTGCCAGGGCAGGTCAGGGATCTCTGTACTGATAAGTGGTTCCTTCTGCTGACCACGTTGGTATGTGTTACAGGCGCTGCATGTTTTGACAAAATCTTCAATGTCCATGTTCATCCTGGGCCAGTAGACTACCTCACGTGCTCTTCTTATGCAACTCTGAATTCCTGAGTGGCTTGTATGAAGTTTCTCAAGAATGTCTGCTCTTTCGCTTTCAGGTACAATTACTCTGTGGCTTTTGAAGACAAGTCCGTTGTGGACTGACAGTTCCTCCCTGAAAGGAAAGTATTCTTGTAACTGCAATGAAAGTTGTTGTTTCTCCTCTGGCCAGCCTTGTAGAATGACAGCTTTCATGGTTTTCATGGTTGCATCTTCCTGAGTTGCTTGCTGCAGACTGTTCAGTCTCTCTTGGCTGATGGCCAGTTCTTGTAATGAGTCTGTTTTCTCCAGGTCTGCGAGGAAAACGGCTTCCTTGTGGGTGACTTGCCGTTCCGCTGGTCCACAGACTGCTCTGCTGAGGGTGTCAGCCAGGTGCATCTCAGATCCACGTTTGTACACTACCGTGTACCTGAACTTCTGGGTTCTGAGTAGCATCCTCTGAATCCTCTTAGATGCTGAGAGCAGGCTCTTCTTGTGAATGGTCTCTAGTAGTTTGGGGTCTGTCTCCACCAGGATGTCTCTTCCATAGACGTATCTCTCAAACCTTTCCAGACCGAAGAGTATTGCCAACATCTCCTTTTCTATTTGAGCATAGCTTTTTTTCTGTCTCGGTCAAGGCTCGTGATGCGTACTGAATCGGTTGACCATCCTGCATGAGACAAGCTTCAAGTCCAAACTGTGAAGCATCACACTGAAGGGTGGTTGTACGCTTTCCTGAAGAGTCAAAGTAGCGAAGTACTGGTGGCTCAGAGAGTATCTTCTTCACTTTCTTCAGGGCTTCTCCGTGGACGTCTTCATCCCATCTGAAGTGGACGTCTTTTTTGACCAGTTCTCTGAGTGGTGCTGCTGCCTCAGACAGGTTTGGTGCAAATTTCTGAAAGTATCCAACTACACCGAGTAGTCTCTGCACAGCTGCTTTGTCTTCTGGCACTGGGAGTTGTTGGACCACGTCCAATTTCTTTGGGTCGGCTTTCAAGCCTTCTCTTGAGAAGATGTGTCCCAAATATGATATCTCTGTTCGTTTCATCTCAACCTTCTCCTTGTTGAGTTTGATTCCAGTCTCTCGGCATCGTTGTAGCAAACGGTTCAGGTTGGTATCGTGAACTTGTGCTCCTGCTTCGTCGGTTGGTCCTCTGCCAAAAACAAAGATGTCATCATGAACCGCCACCACGCCTGGCAGTCCTGCCAGAGCGATGTCAATCCTCCTGGAATTCTTCTAGGGCTGGTGGAATTCCGAAGGGCATTCGTTTCCATCGGCATTTGCCAAAAAGCGTCTCAAATGTTGTCAGGTAGCTGCTGTCTTCGTCCAGTTCAACGTGCCAAAACCCGTTTTTCGCGTCCAGGTGTGTGAAGTATTTTGCATCTTTGAGGAGAGGCAGTACGTCATCAATGGTTGGCATGGGGTACTCGTTTCTCGTGAGGGCTTTGTTCAGTGGCTTAGGGTCGATGCACAGTCTGACTTTCCCATTGCTCTTTGTTGTTACGACCAAACTGCTTATCCACTCCATTGGCGTGTCTACTTTAGTGACCACATCCAGTTTTTTCAACCTCTTCAGCTCGTCCTTCACTTTCTCTTGCACTGCTATCGGCCACTTTCTGCAAGGCATCTTCACTGGAGCAATACTGGGGTCTGTTTCTAGTTGTAATTTCCCTTCTAGTTTCCCTTCTCCTTCAAAGACATCATTGTACTTTGCGAGCACATCTTTTGCATTTTCCTCCTCTTTCTGTATGTTTCTCTCCTTTTTTCTGGTTTTGTCTTCGATCCTGAGGATTTCATTATCGCTTTCAGTGTCAGTCTCTTCTTCTTGGAAGTGCCGAACTCTTGTTTTCTTTTGATTTTTCTTGGGTGTTCTGCAGCATGAAGCAAAGTGATTGTTTCCTCCACAAGCTTTGCATTTTCTTCCAAATACTGGACATTTCTCTTTTGATCTTGGGTGCTTTCCACCACGATATCCACATTTCTCTCTGTACTCTGGTTTGTTTCCTTTGCTATACTGCTTTGCTGTATTCTTTTCTTTGAAAGCTTGGACTTCTTGTGTGTCCTGCGTTTTTCTCATCATTTGGACGGTTTGATGTTAACTTGATTCATGCGCTCTGTACATATCAATACATGCAGTCAATTTCAGCTGTCGCACTTCCAGTAATTTTGATCGCAGAGTATCATCATGTACACCCAGTACGATTTGATCTCTCAACAGTCTGTCTTCCAGTGTACCATAGTTACAGGTCTTGATCAGTCTCCGCAGTTCTGCTACAAACTGTTCGATAGATTCTCCTGCTGCTTGATGTCTGCAGTTGAATCTGAATGCTTCGTAAGTTTCATTGGTTGAACCCACGTGGTATTTTTCGAATTTCTGGAGAACAGTGTCAATGTAATTTCTTTCAGCTTCATTAGCAAATGCCAATCCTTCATAGATGTCTATAGCATCCAGCCCGATGAAAGAAAGAAAAACTGCTGTTCTGTATGTTGAGTCTTCTTCTGCCTGTGTTGTCACAATTTCATAGCTGTCTCAAAGCCTCTTGAATTTCCTCCAGCTGCTCTGCAGGTTTCCTCCATTCACATCAAGTTTTGGAGGCAAGGGAATCTTGGCTTGTCGTCGACTGGCTTTTCTCTCTTCTTGTTCATCTTCCATGGTTGAACTTTAGTCTTCAATATTCTGGATTTTTGTTAGAGTTCGTAATCCCACTTCTGACACCATGTTTCGTTCTTTCTACAGCCAACTCGGGAGACAGGGCAATGCTTCTTCGTCTATACTCCTCGCTGTCTGATTCTCAACTGACTATATATACATTTCACAGTGAACAGCAATCAGTTATCATTTAAACGAATATCATGCCGTGCTGCTATCCGCACGCTGTTTACTGTCAACACACGTCACAAGAACCGTGTCGAGTTTCTTCGTTTTTGTCTCAAATGAAATGAGGCCCAAACGGGGAAAATCGAATAATAACTGACATATATTTCAATAACAAAAGAAGACAGTTATGTCAATGCATATATTAATTCAATATGAATGTTCATATACTGATATTGTATTTTTCAGTTTCATTAAATATACAATGCAATAATGCACATTCATGTTTAATTAATGGTATGATTTTCTTTATTTGTTGAAATATATAATCAGTCTGATTAAAATTGTTCCTCAGAATATTTTAGATGAATCGTTGTTTCCAATGATCACAGCGCCCTTAGAGTTTGTAGGCAGAGATATTGAAACATTATCCTGAAATGCCAGAACAACGAGGATGTCATTGAAAAATGACAATTATGATTAAAAGCTGCTATTGTGTTTTCATATTATTGATAACTGAGTTCGAGCATTATGGATCTTCTCTGATCTTTCTTTCTCTTCAGATTCAGAGGGAGAGAGAGGGAGAGAAAGAGAGAGAGAGAGAGAGAGAGAGAGAGAGAGAGAGAGAGAGAGGGTGGGAGAGAGAGAAACACACTCTTATACGCACACATGGACGCACACAGACACAGACACACAGACACACACGCAGACACACAGACACACATGCACACAGACACACAGACACACAGACACAGACACACACACACACACACACACACACACACACACACACACACACACACACACACACACACACACACACTTACACACAACTGCATCATCAATGTCAACGACAAGCAACAATGTATGCAGTGGATACAAAGATGTACATCTCTACAATAAAACAACCAGTGCAGCTTTTCCCTCAACCGTGAAAAAAAAAACACGATATATAAACATAAATCCTGAATTCCATGAACACAATACGATGTTTACAGGATTCTTTGACACACATCATCATCATCAGGTGCCCTGCTGCATGGCGTTTGCGACCATGGACTTCCAACCATCTCTATCTCTCGTTGCTCCTAGCATCTCCCCCACCCTCCTCATCCCCAGCCACTCTGCAAGTCCGTCCAGCATTCTCTCCCTGGGTCTACCCGGCGCTCTCTTTCCCTCCAGCTTTCCCGTTGTGACCAGGTGCTTCAAATCCCCCTTCCTCATAAAATGGCCTATAAATGTTGCCTGTCTTTTCCTAATCTTCCTTATGAGTGATCTACTTGTGTCTGCCTCCATCAAAACTGTCTCGTTTATTTTCTTTGCTGTCCATAGAACTCTCAACATTCTTCTGAGAAACCACATCTCGGCTGCCTCAATCTTGCTCTGGCTTTGCTTGCTGACTGTCCACGCCTCGCATCCGTACAACAGTATTGGTTCTATATAACATTCAAGGGCTCTTTTTCTGATGTTAATTGATAGGCATTTGTTGGTAATAATGCTTGTCATCTTCTTGAATGCTGTTTTGGCTAGGCCGATTCTACCAGCTATTTCCGATGTGCATCTGCCGTCTGATGAAATGACCGTTCCCCGTTTGACACTGATAAAAACAAAAAAAAATAGGCGTGTAATATGATTGTTTTGGATCTTCTCCATGACACGGCGCCAGTGGTGTTAAAGCATATGTGATCTGCTAGCACGAAATCAGTCTTAACTAGCATTTTGGGCATTTTGAGATATACATATCACTGGAAAGTGTACATTCTGCTGATTATTTTGGTACTTGAATAAAGCTTGTACTCAAAAAAAATGTTGAAGTTAGATATGTTTAAAGTCATTAAGTTTTATAACAAGACATTTTGAGAAAACGGCCTCTAAATGTTTGTGTGCTCTCCTACACATTTTCCTTAAATTTCTTTATTTGGTGGCTTTGACCCAGTTTGTTTCTAATTTCAGCTGTCATTATCTGAAAGGTGCACCAAAGAGCTTTCCGTCAGTATGTTACATGTGCGGGTACTGTACAGGTTACGGTTCATAATAAGAGACAAAAATAGGTACTTTAGTAGGGCATTACGTTCTTTCTGCTGCGATCAGTGCATTAAAATACCATTCAGAATTGGTTAATAATATTTTTTTCAAGAAAAAACATTTTCTGTGGGGTATAGATTATAGTCTACAGAAATCAATTTTGAGAAAAAGTCAAAACACCCCAGATAGATCCTCACTCACCTTTTGAGCTCCTAGTGCTGTTCGACTGATTGCGAGTTAAGATTGAACTGGTGGTGGGAGGTCACATATGGGATTTATGCCAAGCACACACAGCTGTTATCTTGAGAAACTGAAATGTAAATTAAAATCTTTGGAAGAACAGCCTGGATGTCGCATAGTAAACTTATTGTGACTAAATAGGAATATACATTTCAATACAAGCACGACATCTTTGATATGGCAATGCAAAGATTGAAAAAAGAAATAGGCACTACTTAAAACCAAAAGCCAAAGTGATGAGTTCATAAATCATTGTTTTTTTGAGAGCAAATGAACATTATCCAACATGTGTGTCAGCCTGCGATCTCAGAGGATAATCAGAAACCATCCTCATTAGTTGCTGTCAAACATTTTTTTTTTTCTTATTCCGAGCTCTGTTGTGATTCTCCGTTTTTGTCTAAAATGAAACTAGGTTTAAACAGATAAGAAAGTGGAATAATGACCTACACATATTATATTAACAAAACAAAACAAAACAACTAGGTCAGCATGTATATTAATTCAGTACGAACGTTAGTGGCCAATGCTGTTTAATTTGAAATGCGATAATGTATGGTCATGTTTCAATTCATAATACGATATTTCTTTCTGTTCATGACAGTACATCATTCTGATAGAACTCACTGTGCCATACGAAAGCAGAACGGAAGAAGCACATATCTACAAGACCGAAAAATACGCCGGTCTTGCCAGCACCCTGAAGAAAAAGCAGGTCTGCGGGTCAAAATCTTCGCCATAGAGGTCGGGGCAAGAGGGTTTGTGGGCACCTCCGCTTATGATCTCATGAAACAACTCGCCATTTCTGGGAAGAAGAGGACTAGAGCCCTTAAAGCGATGGCAGAGGCAGCAGAAAGGAGCTCAAGCTGGATCTGGGCAAGGAGGAACTAAAGTGAACTTTATAAGGATTAAATTCCCTACAGATGATGTGTGGCCCGTTAGCACATTGGTAAAAGCGCGTACCGCAGTTCTGAAGCGCAGAATCGCCCAGGTTCGCTCCCCGGCGTGGGAAAAAAAAATAGACAACAGCAGAAGGGCATCCAGGAGTCATGACCTGGATGTGGCCGGGCCACCCGAGAGTGTAAGGAGCTCAGGGCCGAAACACTTGTCTAAAGGGGGTTACTTCTCTGAAGACCTTCTGTTGTCTAGCTCTCCCTAGAGTTTCTTTCTACCTGCACATGGTCAATCCATTGACTTCCGGGAATAGTTCGGAGGACATTCGGGAAAGACCGAAGGACACTGGGAAAGACTAGATCTGCAGGCTTTGTGGGTTGGCTTCCCACCTTGCCTTTGATAACATGCCACGAGTTATATAAATGAAAGATGCTCCCAGGATTCACCGAAAGGGGAGAGAATGATGAATCCATCGGCACTGACTCCATCACGACTGGAAACGCACAACGGATCATGATTAATGACCAGATGGAATTCCCGTGTGCGTGTGGAAGGAGATTCACCACCAAACGCGGCATGAAGATCCACAGGACAAAAATGGGCTGTTTGAAGACTCATACGAACCAGCAGCAGCGCACTGCGATAGCAGGTGAGACGTTGGATGACCAAGGCCAGGAATTAAACCATAGTGCCAAGGACATCCACGCTGATGGTTATGGTGCGGATTTTGCACAATCTCTTAACGCCAAACGTGAAAAACTCAATTTGCCGCCTGGCGGTGCAAAAGAACAATGGGATAAATTAGATGAGGAACTTGTCTTTAAGCTGAATGCGCTAATAGGGAACAGCACGCTGGAACACAAACTTGACACATACGGAGACATCATATACTCTATCTGCATGGACACTTATGGAGTGAAGCAGCCAAAGACAAAATCGCCTCCCCAGAAATCCAGAAGACAGCAACAGATGGAGAGCATCCGGAGGGAGAAAAGGAAGCTTAAAAACGAATGAAAACTGCCTCAGAATTCGAGAAGCAAGGGCTCCTGGAACTCTGGAAAGATCTGAAAGCCAAACACAATGCTCTCAGCAAAGTGGAATCAGCAAGGCGAAGAAAGCAAAAAGAAGAAGACTCAAGATCGTTTCTTCAAAGATCCCTTTGACTTTGCAAGAAAGCTGTTTGAACAACCCAAGGAAACCCTAGAGCAGCATCTCAGGGAAACATATTCCGATTCTCAGCACGAGGCACCACTTGAAATCCAGAATCTGGTTTGGCCTGCAGCGCCAGAAGGAAAATGCAATAACAAACCACCAACACTGGATGAAGTGAAGAATGTAGTAAAGAAAGCCAGAGCCAAGTCAGCACCTGGACCAAACGGAATACCATACCTGCTCTACAAGAAATGCCCAAAAGTGCTCGAGTGGCTCCACAAGATGATTCGATCAGCATGGAGGAACCAGAAGATCAGCGACCAATGGATAAGAGCTGAAGGAGTGTACATTCCGAAGGAGCAGAACTCCAGCAGCATCAATCAGTTCAGGCCAATATCACTTCTGAACGTCGAGGGGAAAATCTTCTTCTCTGTTATGGCAGCAAGATTGACAAAATACCTGACTGAAAACAAGTATCTGGATATGTCAGTCCAAAAGGGAGGCATACCAGGAATGCCTGGATGCTTGACGTAGTTTGGCTTGATCTGGCGAATGCATATGGATCAGTTCCACACGATATGATCCAGCTGGCTCTTGAAATGTATCACATCCCAGAAAACATCCGAACAATGCTGAGGAAGTATTTCCAAGGGTTCTCAATGCGGTTCTCTACCAAAGAATACACCACGGACTGGATAGACCTAGAGGTGGGCATTGCAATGGGCTGTGCAATCTCTCCCATACTGTTCGTGTTGGCAATGGAAGTCATCTTGAAAGCTGCAATGAAGAGTTCAGGTCCAGTGAATCTGGGGATGGATACCAGATGCCTCCTCTGAAAGCTTTCATGGATGACACAACAGTCTTGTCCACGGATGAGGAAGAGACACACCAAATCTTAAAGCAGCTGGATGAGCTGGTGGCCTCTTCAAGAATGAGGTTCAAACCAAAGAAATCCCGAAGTCTCTCACTGCGAAAAGGAAAAGTGGCAGATTCAGTCAAATTCATGATAGCCAACCAAGCCACCCCCACTGTCACAGAAGAGCCAGTAAAAAGTATCGGAAGATGGTATGATGACTCCCTGAAAGACACACAAAGGGGATGTGAAACCAAGCAAACAGCAGAAGAAGGCCTGAAGAAAATAGATAACTGCGGACTGCCAGGCAAATACAAAGTCTGGTGTCTACAATTCATGCTGATACCAAAGCTGCTGTGGCCACTGCTAATCTATGACATTTG
>JAPXFY010000013.1:8636227-8638727 GCA_030674185.1 Monoplex corrugatus | reverse complement strand
GAGAGAGAGAGAGAGAGAGAGAGAGAGAGAGAGAGGAGAGAGAGAGAGAGAGAGTCATGATTTGTAGTAACAACTTTGACTATAAGTACATGCAGATTATCAACAACAAATGTCTTAAGTTGGCTTAGGTTCGGATATCTATACCATCGCAAATCAAAGCATTCATTTCGTTTATCTCTGTCAATCTGCCTCTCTCTGTGTGTCTCTCTCTCTGTCTCTCTCTGTCTGTCTCTCTCTGTCTCTATCTCTGTCTCTGTCTCTGTCTCTGTTTCTCTCTCTCTCTCTCTCTCTCTCTCTCTCTCTCTCTCTCTCTCTCTCTCTCTCCTATCTCTCTCTCTCTCTCTCATACTCATTTGTATGACTTGTCTTTCATCACTCTGGCTTAACTGCAGTAACACCTGTGTTTGAATTATCTATGCTGTGCACATATAAACTCATGCCTTCATCTAACACACACACACCCACCCACCCACACACACACACACACCACACCACCACACACACACACACACACACACACACACACAAATACACACGCACGCACGCATGCACGCACATACATACGAGCATACACATACACACACACACACACACACACACACACACACACACACACACACACACACACACACACACACACACACACACACACACACGTGGGCGCGAGCCCGCGTGCGCATGCACTGGTCCTACCCAGACTGAACGTAAAAATGGAAGCTGCAAATACTCAGACAAAAGCCACACCATCCATCAGTGAAAGGAGGGCAAGGAATAGGGTGAGATGACAGATTTAGGGGTGGTCTTAAACTACTGCCTGTCTGCACAGCAAAGGTGGCTGAAGAAGATAAATGTTACAGATCAAAGGGCAGACCATTTCAAACTGACTATCGGGCTGAATAGGCAAACTAGTGTTTTCTCCCATGGCAGCCTACTCCACCTCACCCCAAGGGAAACAGTGTGTTGGTGTGAGATAAGATAAAATAGTGTAGACACGTAACTGTCAAGATAGTTCAAAAGACTCTAGTTGTTGCGTGGTATTGGGTTCAGGGTTTATGAGAGTGAGGGCATTGAAACTATGACTAAGGCTTGTTCTGAATACGGGATGGTATCAATGACTAGTGGAGAGACAAGAGGTAGGGGAGAGAGAGAGAGAGAGAGAGGGGAGAGAGAGAGAGAGAGAGAGAGAGAGAGAGAGAGAGAGAGAGAGAGAGAGAGGGGGGGGGGGAGATAGGAAAAGAAGAAATAATTATGTATCAAAGGCCAAAACCCATTTTGAAAAGATAAAACGAACATGCAGTATATAATATAAAGCAAATGGTTGATGTAGAAGTTCTTAAGAAAATTAAATATTAAGAACATGGATTTGTGTCTTTTTCTTTTCTTTGCTTCTGTCTTTTTATTTAATCACATCTATTTTTATTAAAACATCTCCCAAAAAAAGATACAGCATTTCATTCTCTTAGACCATGGATGTACATGTTCCCATGTTTCTTTTGTCGACATCCATGAATTATGAAAGGAATGGAATGCCTGGAAACAGTGTATCACCTAATAATCTAAAAATATGACCTCTACACGTATCCCCTTTATGTGGTCCCAGTGTTCATGATCTTAATGTCCATTCCTATTCACTTTCTTGCTGCTTTCGTCTTGCTGCTATACAAGCATCTGCTCTGTGTTTGTGGTGTTGATCCCAGCTATTCACTATTGTAATTCACTCCTGTCTGGTCTTCCTGCCTCCACCATTCACATCATACAGTGCATTCAAAACAATGCTGCACGCCTTGTACTCAAAAAGAAAAAAAAGCTGACCACATATCTCCTCTCCTGGCACAACTTCACTGGCTCCCTGTATCAAAGCGCATACAGTACAAACTAGACACCATCTGCTACAAAAACCTCAATAACGCAGCTCAATAACGCAGCTCCCGATTACCTGTCAAGCTTACTTGATATCTATGCTCCCTCACGTACCCTCCACTCTGCCTCCGATCCTCTGACTTTTCGCTTTCCAGACACTAAGCTCAATACCTATGGTCCACGAGCCTTCTCTGTTTCTGATCCACTCTCCTGGAACAAACTTCCTCTCTCAGTCCGTCAGCAACCTACTTTTGTCTCCGTCAAGTCCGCTCTCAAAACTCACCTTTTCTCCTCTGCATAAAATCCTAACCTCACTCAACCCCCCTCTGCAGCCTGTCTCCGCTCGAGGGAAATCACTTTGTTATAATATATAATTGTATATGATATGCTCTCTATAATTTTCCATTGCTTTTATTCTTGCTTTTATTGCTTTTATTCTTTCTCCCCATTTATAGCCATGCATGTGTGTGTGTGTGTGCGTGTGGTGTGTGTGTGTGTGTGTGTGTGTGTGTGTGTGTGTGTGTGTGTGTGTGTGTGTGCGTGTGTGCGTAGGTGCGTGCGTCGTGCGTGCGTGCGTGGGCGTGCGTGCGTGCGTGCGTGCGTGTGTCTGTTTCAGCGCTTAGATTTGATTTTGTCGAGA
>JAPXFY010000013.1:8618727-8631227 GCA_030674185.1 Monoplex corrugatus | reverse complement strand
GCGAGGCGTGGACAGTCAGCAAGCAAAGCCAGAGCAAGATTGAAGCAGCCGATATGTGGTTTCTCAGAAGAATGTTGAGAGTTCCATGGACAGCAAAGAAAACAAACGAGACAGTCTTGATGGAGGCAGACACAAGTAGGTCATTCATAAGGAAGATTAGGAAAAGACAGGTAACATTTATAGGTCATTTTATGAGGAAGGGGGATTTGGAGCACCTGGTCACAACGGGAAACTGGAGGGAAAGAGAGCACCGGGTAGACCCAGGGAGAGAATGCTGGACAGACTTGCAGAGTGGCTGAGGATGAGGAAGGTGGGGGAGATGCTAGGGGCAAAGAGATAGAGGCAGATGGAAGTCCATGTTTGCCAACGCCATTAGGCAGGGCACCTGATTGATGATGATGATGATGATGATGACTCCTTCAAACCAAAAGCTGAAGTGATGAGTTCATCAATCAATGTCTTTTTGAGAGCAAATGAACATTATCCAACATGTGTGTCAGCGGGCGATCTCAGAGGATAATCAGAAACCCCCTTCATTAGTGGCTGTCAAACAATTTTTTTCTCATTCCGAGCTCTGTTGTGATTCTCTGTTTTTCTCCAAAATGAAACTAGGTTTAAACAGAGAAGAAAGTGGAATAATGACCTACACGTAGTCTATTAACAAGACAAAACTAGGTCAACATGTATATTAATTCAGTATGAATGTTAGTGGCCAATGCTGTTTAATTTGAAATGCAATAATGTATGGTTATGTTTCAATTCATAATGTGACATGTTTTGTTTTATTCTTGACAGTATATCATTGTTTGATTACAATTGTTTCTCTGTATGTTTTGGATAAATCATTGTTAATCATTGTTTCCAATTACATAATGCTCTTAAAGAATATAGGCAGAGAAATCAAAACATTCTCCTGAAATGTGAGAATGACGAAGATGTCTTTACAAAAAGGTAGTTGTGAATGAAAGCTGTGTTCTAATATTTGAACAATTGAGCTCGAGTCTTAGGGATCTTCTCTAATCACCTCATTTCTCTCCAAATTGTGTGTGTGTGTGTGTGTGTGTGTGTGTGTGTGTGTGTGTGTGTGTGTGTGTGTGTGTGTGTGTGTGTGTGTGCGGCGCTGATGGTGTGTGTGTGTGTGTGTGTGTGTGTGTGCGTGCGTGGTGGTGTGTGTGTGTGTGTGTGTGTGTGTATGTGTGTGTGTGTGTGTGTGTGTGTGTGTGTGTGTGTGTGGTGGTCTTTCATTTAATGTCTATTCATTAAGTGATTTTAGACAATGTGTGTGTGTGTGTGTGTGTGTGTGTGTGTGGCGCGCGTGTGTGTGTGTGTGTGTTTGGGAGGAGGAGAGAGAGAGAGAGAGAGAGAGAGAGGAGAGAGAGGAGAGAGGAGAGAGAGAGAGAGAGAAGGAGAGAGAGAGAGAGTTATGGTTTGTAGTAACAACTGTGACCATACATAGATTAGCAGCAACAGATGTGTTTAGTTGGCCTAGGTTTGAATATCTACACCAGTGCAAATCAAAATATGTATTTTATGTATTTCTGTCTGTCTATCTGTCTGCCCCACCTCTGCCTCTCTCTCTGTCTGTCTCTCTCTCTCTCTCTGTCTCTTTCTCTCTCTTTCCATCTCTGTCTCTCACTCTCTCTGTCTCTCTCTGTCTGTCTGTCTTCTCTCTCTCTCCCTCTCCCTCTCTGTCTCTGTCTCTCTGTCTCTCTCTGTCTCAGTCTCTCTCTGTCTCTCTGTCTATCTGTCTATCTGTCTGTCTGTTTGTCTGTCTGTCTGTCTGTCTGTCTGTCTCTCTCTCTCCCTCTGTGTATCTCTCGCTTCTCTCTCTCTCTCTCTCTCTCTCTCTCTCTCTCTCTCTTCCTTTCTTTCATACTCACATAGTTTATGCTTTATGCTTTTTCCTCATGAATATGGCTTAATTAAACAGCGAATTTTGTATTCGCTAATGCTGTACACATTCAAACGCTCGCCTTCATCTACCCCCCCCCCCCCCCTCTTCCATTTTCCCTGCTGTATTCAGACTGAAGGCAAAAGGGAAGCTGCAAGTACTCAGACAAAAGCCACACCATCCATCAGTGAAATGAGGGCAAGGAATAGGGTGAGATGACAGATTTAGGGGTGGTCTTAAACTAGTGCCTGTCTGCACAGCAAAGGTGGCTGAAGAAGATAAATGTTACAGATCAAAGGGCAGACCATTTCAAACTGACTAATGGGCTGAATAGGCTAATTAATGTTTTCTTCCATCATATGCTACCCTACCCTATCCCAAGAGAAACAGTTTGTCAGTGTGAGATAAGGTGAAATGGTTTAAACACGTAACTGTCGAGAGTGCGAAAGATTGAGGTCGGTTGGAAATGGACTAAGGGTTTATGAGAGTGAGCGCATTGAAACTGTGACTAATACTTGTTCTGGACATGGTATGATATTGGTAACTGGTGGAGAGAGAGAGACTGGGAGGGGAGAAATTGGGAGAGAGAGAGAGAGAGAGAGAGAGAGAGAGAGAGAGAGAGAGAGAGAGAGAGATAAAAGTAGAAAGAAAAAGGAAGACAGAGACAAAGACAGAGGGAAAGGGAGATTGGGAAGAGAGAGAGGGAGGGAGAGATAGATGGAGATGGAAAGAGAGAGAGAGGTAGGGGAGACAGAGAGAAAGAGGGGGAAGATATAGTGGAGAGAGAGAGGAGAGAGTTATAGTTTATAGTAACAACTGTGGTTATGAGTAGATTAGCAGCCTCATATGTGATTAAGGTTGGCCTAGGTTCAAATACCTATACAGTTGCAAATCAAATCACCCATTGTATGTATTTCTGTCTGCCTATTTGTGCCTCTGTCCATCTGTCTCCTTCTCCTGTCTCCCTCTGTGTATCTGTGTGTCTGTGTGTCTGTCTGTCTGTCTCTCTCTCTCTCTCTCTCTCTCTCTCCTCTCTCTCTCTGCCTTTCTCTCTCTGTCTCTGTCTCACTCTCTGTCTTTGTCTGTCATTCTCACACACTCTCACACTCTCTTTCTTTCTTTCTCTCTCTCTCTCTCTGTCTCTCTCTCTCTCTGTCACTCTGTCTCTTTCTCTGTCTCTGTCTCTGTCTGTCTGTCTCTCTCTCTCTCTCTCTCTCTCTCTCTCTCTCTCTCTCTCTTTGTCTCTCTCTCTCGCATTCTCACGTATTCTATGTTTTATGACTCTTCCTCATGGATATGGCTTAACTGCATTAAACACCATGTTTTGGTTTCTCAAAGCTGTACACATGTATAAACGCATGCCTTCATCTACCCTCACCCTCACCCTTCCAAGGCTCTATCCAGACTGGGGGCAAAATGGAAGCTGCTGTTACCAGTCACCATGGTGTAGTGGTTAATGTAACGGACTACCGACTGGAAGGTTGTGGGTTCGAATCCCCATCAGTCCCTTCAAAAATCATTGTAGGATTTTTCGGCCCTAACCGGCTTCTACCCAGAGCTGGGTGTGCTATGTGCTCATTGGGAAAACTGGGACCACACAGTCGAGTCTCATCCACTTCATGGATGCGTCATTGAGGATGTTGCACAAATCTTCTGAACAGCACCGCAGGTGTCTGTATCTCTTGGGCCTGGTTGATGCTAGGATATATTATGATAGTAAGCGTTGAGTACAGCTCTGTCATGCAGTCTCAATCCTTGATGGAACTCCATAGCATCATGAATATCATCCTCATCGACATCATCATCACCGCATTGTCAGAAGAAAAAAAAAAAAGAAAAAAAGAAAAAAAAACAGCTTCTGTGGCCATTAAGGTGGTGCAGAAAATGGTGCCAAAAAATGGGTGAGCACAAAGGTAGTCTCCCTGAGTGCAATGATCCACAATTACTCAGACAAAAACCACACCATCCATCAGTGAAATGAGGACAAGGAATAGGGTGAGATGACAGATTTAGGGGTGGTCTTAAACTACTGCCTGTCTGCACAGCAAAGGTGGCTGAAGAAGATAAATGTTACAGATCAAAGGGCAGACCATTTCAAACTGACTAATGGGCTGAATAGGCAAATTAGTGTTTTCTTCCATTACACGCTACCCTACTCTCTCCCAAGAGAAACAGTTTGTCAGTGTGAGATAAGGTGAAATGGTGTAAACACGTAACTGTCGAGAGAGTGCAAAAGATTGAGGTCGGTTGGAAATGGACTAAGGGTTTATGAGAGTGAGCGCATTGAAGCTATGACTATTACTTGTTCTGGACACGGGTATGGTATTGGTAACTGGTGGAGAGAGAGAGAGACTGGGAGGGGAGAAATTGAGAGAGAGATAGAGAGAGAGAAAAGTAGAAAGTAGAAAGAGAGACAGAGATAAAGACAGAGAGAAAAAGAGATTGGGTAGAGAGAGAGGGAGGGAGAGATAGATGGAGAGGGAAAGATAGAGAGAGGTAGGGGAGACAGAGAGAAAGAGAGGGAAGAGATAGTGGAGAGGAGAGAGAGAGAGAGAGAGAGAGAGAGAGAGAGAGAGAGAGAGAGAGAGAGAGAGATAGTTATGGTTATTGTAACAAATGTGGCTATGAGTAGATTAGCTGCCACGTATGTGTATAAAGTTGGCCTAGGTTCAAATACCTATACAGCTGCAAATCAAATCATTCATTTTGTGTATTTCTGTCTGCCTATTTGTGCCTCTGTCCATCTGTCTGCTTCTGCTGTCTCCCTCTATCTATCTGTCTGTCTGTCTCTCTCTCTCTCTCTCTCTCTCTCTCTCTCTCTCTCTCTGTGTCTGTCTCTGTCTGTCTCTGTCTCTCTCTCTTTGTCTCTCTCTCTCTTTATCTCTCTCTCTCTCTCTCTCTCTCTCTCTCTCTCTCTCTCTCTCTCTCTCTCTCTCTCACGTATGCTCACGTATTCTCACGTATTTTATGTTTTATGACTCTTCTTCCTGAATATGGCTTAATTGCATTAAACACCATACTTTAGTTTCTCTAAGCTGTACATATATATATATATATATATATATATATATATATATAATTAATATATATATATATATATATATATATATATATATATATATATAACCACATGCTTCATCTACCCTCCCCCTCCCCCTTCCAAGGCTCTATCCAGACTGGAGGCAAAACGGAAGCTGCTGTTACCAGTCACAATGGTGTAATGGTTAATGCAACGGACTACCAACTGGAAGGTTGTGGGTTCGAATCCCCATAAGTCCCTTCAAAAATCATTGTGGTATTTTTCGGCTCTGACCGGCTCCTACCCAGAGTTGGGCATGCTATGGGCTCATTGGGAAGAATGGGACCACACAGTTGAGTCTCATCCACTTCATGGATGCGTCATTGAGGATGTTGTTCAAATCTTCTGACCAGCATCGCAGATGTCTCTTGGGCCTGGTTGATGCCAGGATATATTATGATAGTAAGCGTTAAGTACAGCCCTGTCACATAGTCTCAATTATTGATGGAACTCCATAGCATCATGATTATCATCCACATCGACATCATCATCACCGCATTGTCCAACACCCCCCCCCCCAAAAAAAAAAAAAAAAAAAAAAAAAAAACACACACAAAACCCCAGCTTCTGTGGCCATTAAGTTGGTGTAGAAAATGGTGCCAAAAAATGGGTGAGCACAAAGGTAGTCTCCCTGAGTGCAATGATCCGCAATTACTCAGACAAAAGCCACACCATCCATCAGTGAAATGAGGACAAGGAATAGGGTGAGATGACAGATTTAAGGGTGGTCTTAAACTAGTGCCTGTCTGCACAGCAAAGGTGGCTGAAGAAGATAAATGTTACAGATCAAAGGGCAGACCATTTCAAACTGACTAATGGGCTGAATAGGCAAATTAATGTTTTCTTGCATCACACCCTCCCCCACCCCACCCCAAGAGAAACAGTGTGCCAATGTGAGATGAGGTGAAATGATGTAGGCACGTAATTGTCAAGAGAGTGCAAAAGATTGTGGTCTGTTGGAATAGGGTTCAGGGTTTATGAGAATGAGTGCATTGAAACCATGACCAAGAATTGTTCTGAATATCTGGATGTGGTAGAGTAACAATGACTATTGCAGGCAGGGGAGGAGAAAGGGAGAGAGAGATAGAATGATATAAAAAAGAAGAGAGAGAGAGAGATTAAGGGAGAGAAAGAGACAAGGGGAAGAGATATATACGTAGGGAGGAAGGGAGAAATAGAGAAAGACAGACAGACAGACAGACATACAGACAGACACAGAGAGATTGAGGGAGAGTGGAGAAATTGGCAGATAGATTGATAGATAGATAGGTAGGTAGGTAGGTAGGAGAGAGAGAGAGAGATAGGTAGATAGATAGAGAGAGATAGATAGAGATAGATAGATAGATAGAGAGAGAGATCGATAGATAGATAGAGAGAGAGAGAGAGAGAAGAGAGAGAGAGAGAGAGAGAGAGAGAGAGAGAGAGAGAGAGAGAGAGAGAGAGAGATATGGTTTGTAGTAACAGCTTTGACTATAAGTAGATTATCAACAACAAATGTCTTAAGTTGGCTTAGGTTCGAATATCTATACCATCGCAAATCAAAACATTCATTTCGTTTATCTTTGTCTGTCAATCTGTCTCTGTCTCTGTCTCTGTCTCTGTCTCTGTCTCTGTCTCCGTCTCTGTCTCTGTCTCTGTCTCTGTCTCTGTCTCTCTGTCTCTCTGTCTCTCTCTCTCTCTCTCTCTCTCTCTCTCTCTCTCTTTCTCTCTCTCATACTCATTTGTATAACTTGTCTTTCATCACTCTGGCTTAACTGCAGTAACACCTGGGTTTGAATTATCTATGCTGTGCACATATAAACTCATGCCTTCATAATAATAATAATAATAATAATAATAATAATAATAATAATAATAATAATAATAAAATAATAATAATAATAATAATATAATAATATAATTACAATATTTATATAGCGCAAAATCTTGATAAAATCAAAGCTAAGCGCTGAAACACACACACACGCACGCACGCACACACACGCACGCAAGCACGCACACCACGCACCACGCCACCACCACACACACACACACACACACACACACACACACACACACACACACACACACACACACACACACACACACACACACACACACACACACACACACACCACACGGTTATAAATGGGGAGAAAGAATAAAAACAATGGAAAATTATAGAGAGCATATTATATACAATTATATAATATGTAACACACACACACACACACACACACACACACACACACACACACACACACACACACACACACACACCACACACCACCCACACACACCACACATCACCCACACACACACACACACGCACACACACACACACACACACACACACACACACACACCACACACACACACACACACACACAATACACACGCACACACGCATGCACGCACATACATACAATCATACACATACACACACACACACACACACACACACACACACACACACACACACACACACACACACACACACACACACACACACACACACACACACACACACACACACACACGTACGTGCGCGCGAGCCCGCGTGCGCATGCACTGGTCCTATCTTGACTGAACGTAAAAAGGAATCTGCAGTGCTCAGACAAAGCCACACCATCCATCAGTGAAATGGGGCAAGGAATAGGGTGAGATGACAGATTTAGGGATGTCTTAACTATGTGCCTGTCTGCAAGCAAAGTGCTGAAGAAGATAAATGTTACAGATCAAAGGGCAGACCATTTCAAACTGGCTAATGGGCTGAATAAGCAAATTAGTGTTATCTCACATCGCAGCCTACTCCACCTCACCCCAAGGGAAACAGTGTGTTGGTGTGAGATAAGATGAAATAGTGTAGACACGTAACTGTCAAGAGAGTTCAAAAGATTCTAGTTGTTTCGTGGTATTGGGTTCAGGGTTTATGAGAGTGAGGGCATTGAAACTATGACTAAGGCTTGTTCTGAATATGGGATGGTATCAATGACTATTGGAGAGACAAGAGGTAGGTGAGAGAGAGAGAGAGAGAGAGAGAGAGAGAGAGAGAGAGGAGAGAGAGAGAGAGAGAGAGAGAGAAGAGAGAGGAGAGAGAGAGAGAGAGAGAGAGAGGGAGATAAGAACAGAAGAAATAATTATGTATCAAAGGCCAAAGCCCATTTTGAAAAGATAAAATGAACATGCAGTATATAATATAAAGCAAATGCTCGATGTAGAAGTTCTTAAGAAAATTAAATATTAAGAGCATGGATTTGTGTCTTTTTTTTTTTTCTTTGCTTCTCTCTTTTTTTATTTAATCACATCTATTTTTATTAAAACATCTCCCAAAAAAGATACAGCATTTCATTCTTTTAGACCACGGATGTACATTTTCCCATGTTTGATAGTCGACATCCATGAATTATGAAAGGAATGGAATGCCTGGGAACAGTTTATCACCTAATAATCTGAAAATATGAGCTCTACACGTATCCCCTTTATGTGGTTCCAGTGTTCATGATCTTAATGTCCATTCCTATTTACTTTCTTGCTGCTTTCGTCTTGCTGCTGTACAAGCATCTGCTCTGTGTCTGTGGTGTTGATCCCAGCTATTCACTATTGCAATTCACTCCTGTCTGGTCTTCCTGCCTCCACCATTCACATCCTACACAGTGCATTCAAAACAATGCAGCATGCCTTGTACTCAAAAAGAAAAAAAAAGCTGACCACATATCTCCTCTCCTGGCACAACTTCACTGGCTCCCTGTATCAAAGCGCATACAGTACAAACTAGACACCATCTGCTTCAAAAGCCTCAATAACGCAGCTCCCGATTACCTGTCAAGCTTACTTGAGATCTATGCTCCCTCACGTACCCTCCGCTCTGCCTCCGATCCTCTGACTTTTCGCTTTCCACGCACTAAGCTCAATACCTATGGTCCACGAGCCTTCTCTGTCTCTGGTCCACTCTCCTGGAACAAACTTCCTCTCTCAGTCCGTCAGCAACCTACTTTTGTCTTCTTCAAATCCGCTCTGAAAACTCACCTTTTCTCTTCTGCATAAAATCCTGACCTCACTCAACCCCCCCCCCCCCTGTGACCTGTCTCCACTCGGTGTGGAATCACATTGTAATTTATATTTGTATGTAATATGTTTTCTATAATTTTTCATTGCTTTTCTTCTTTTTCCCCATCTATAGCCATGTGTGTGTGTGTGTGCGTGTGTGTGTGCATGCGTGCGTATGTGTATGTTCAGCGCTTAGATTTTATTTATATCAAGGTTTTTTCGCTATATAAATATTGTAATTATTATTATTTATTATTATTCATTCTGGCTTCACAACATAACAACCATAATATTTGAACATACCATTACTATTTTATTCTACTTCTATTAATGTTACACTACAATCACAACCGTATGTATTACTGCTTTTCCTATAATGAAGTCACTGACTACTTCTGATTCAGTTGACTAATAGCACATGATCGTCTGTCCAATTTTCGTTTCTGTACATACACAAGACTTTTCAGGCTTCCGTTCAGTAGACCTCAAAGTTAATCCATCCTGAATGTTTGAAAGTGAACACTTTTGATTAACTTTGCAAAAGTTCTATCAATGATTTCAGCCCATATCACCTGACAACTGTTTTGAGTAGCGACTTATCGTAGCAATTCCTGACCATCGAATTACGAGTATAGAAATTTCAAAACGAAAATGCTTGGCCAAACATTGATGTACCCATCTCTCTCTCTCTCTCTCTCTCTCTCTCTCTCTCTCTCTCTCTCTCTCTCTCTCTCTCTCTCTCTCTCTCTCTCTCTCTCTCTCTCTCTCTCTCTCTCTCTCTCTCTCTCTCTCTCACACAGATACACACACACACACACACCACACATATATATATATATATGTATATATATATATATATATATATATATATATATATATATATATATATACAAACACACACGCGCGCTCGTGCATGCAGGCGCACACGCACGCACGGACGTACACATGCATGCACGCGCACACGCACACACACACACACACACAACACACACACACACAACACACCACACACGCACGCACACACACACACACACACACACACACCTCTCTCTCTCTCTCACACACAGACACACACACACACACACACACACACATAATGCCATTCTTAATGAATCAAGACCATTCCCCGTTCCATCACTCATTACCAGCCTCATCTTCAAGCTGGCAACCGCATGTGATGTAAGGATAAGGCGATGGGCTGTTAAAGGCCAAGTCTTAAAGATCATGATGGGATATGGAAGGTTGGGATGGGGCAATGCTTTTAAGGGAAAAATAATGACACGAATAATCACGAAATCTGAAAAATGCAAGGTGGTGCATTTTTATTTTTTTGGTTTGTTTGATAATTTTCTTTTCAGACTTGAAAAAAGGATTAATTGTTGATAAATATTAAAGATAAATTTGAAACAAAACAGCAAACAGTAATTGGAATAACGTCGTATGAATAATAAAATATCGGTATGCTTCACATTTGACTATGTACACATCTACATGATTCGTTGTAAACATCATGGTTATTACATGAACAAACAAGATTAATCTGTCAGTCAGATTCTGCGTATGTTTTTTGTTACATGCATTGTCACTGTATATACCATAAATCGTGGAATATATAGTGAATGAACAGTAACACGTTTCGGTTGTTATTCGTAGTAACTATGGCAGCCATTTAACTTTATCTTTAAATATGTGCAAGTTCGACCTCAGTTTTGTACTTAATTCTTCAGCGTGAAGTTTAATAGAGGGTTTTTGTTTTGTTTTGTTTTGTTTGTTTTTGTTTGTTTTTGTTGTTGTTGTTTTCTTTAGTTTTTTTGTCAAGAAGGTTAAATAAATCAGATACTGAATTTCATCGACTCCAAAGTGTTCTCAATTACTCTAATATTTCACATGCGATGCCTTCTGATTTCAAGAATTGTTTCAATACTTCTTACATAATAGTTCAATCGTGCAAGCTTATTGATATGTTTGGTACTTTGAAACAATTTTGTTGAAAAAATCTTCAAAGGAATCTCTGTTTTTGAATGTTAAGAAGAAAATGCTGAAATCATTAAAGAAGAATGACACTGCTTGTTTTTTTTTTTTGTTTTGTTGTTTGTTTGTTTGTTGCTTTTGTTGTTTTCTTTTTTAATGATTGTTTCTTAAATCGATTCTTTCACAATGCCATGCTAAGAAAACAAACGAGACAGTCTTGAAGGAGGCAGACACAAGAAGATCATTCATAAGGAAGATTAGGAAAACACAGACAGCTGTTATAGGCCATTTTATGAGAAAAGGAGATTAGAGCACCTGGTCACAACAGGAAAACTGGATGGAAAGAGAGCACCAGGTAGACCCAGGGAAAAATATTAGATGGAATTGCAGGGTGGCTGAGGACAGAGAGGGTGGCAGATGTGCTTGCGATAACAAGGTATAGCTACATATGGAGGGCCATGATCGCGAACGCCATGAGGCAGGTCACATGATGATGATGATGATGATGATGGTGATGGTGATGATGATGATGATGATGATGATGATGATGGGTGATGATGATGATGATGATGATGATGATGATGTGATGATGATGATGATGATGATGATGATGATGATGATGATGATGATGATGATGATGATGACGAATATGATGATGATGAATGTCATGCTTACATGGACGATAGGAATGGTAATTGTGATGCTATAGAATTCCATTTTCGATTGAGAGTGTGTTGTAATGCTGTAGTCAACGCTTCGTTTGAAAATACATCCTAGCATCAACCAGTCTCGAGAGATACAGACACTTAATGTGTTGGTACGGATACTTGAACAACACCCTCAATGACGCATCTGTGAAGTGGATGAGACTCAGCTATGAAGTGTCAGCCTTCCCAATGATCCTAAGCAAGCTCAAGTCTGGACAGGCGCCAAATCGGGGCGAAAAGTCTCACAATGATTCTGCCAGGATTAACTCTTTTCCGTTTTGAGAATTGTTATGATTTTTCACGAAACTGACAGTACATTTACCAGAAAACATGTCATTTCGTCAAATATTAACTTATATTATCAAATTATGTTATCAAACTAAACATCATAGCACTCAGGAATGTTTGTAGTTTCAACTGATATGATGTATAACAATCAGCCTTTTTATTGATATATTTTATAGATCCAAATGGAACGATTTCGCTCTGGGAGAATGGAAAGGGGTTAATGGAATTTGAACCCACAACCGTCCAGTCTCTGATCCATTATGCTAACCACGGATAAAAATTTTCGATCGAGAGAACGCTTGTCATGAACCAAAATGGTTAGGTTAGGAAAGGGAAAAAAGGGAAGAAAGCTGAGAAGGATGGGGTGAAGGGGAACAAAAACAAAAAAGTACAGGATCACTATTAACGCTTTGACTCCTGCAAAAAAAAGTAACCCTTTGACACCCGCACCCATCCACCATCTTCCTGCAGGAAACTTGTGGATAGGGTGAGAGAATATAAACGTTAAGTGTTCTGCTTTTTTGGCGTGGTTGAC
>JAPXFY010000013.1:8606227-8613727 GCA_030674185.1 Monoplex corrugatus | reverse complement strand
CTCCATTTTACATCATTCACCACCTCTTCACACTTGCATGCCCTCCATTTTACATCATTCACCCCCTCTTCACACTTGCATGCCCTCCATTTTACATCATTCACCCCTCTTCACACTTGCATGCCCTCCATTTTACATCATTCACCACCTCTTCACACTTGCATGCCCTCCATTTTACATCATTCACCCCCTCTTCACACTTATATACCCTCCATTTTACATCATTCACCACCTCTTCACACTTGCATGCCCTCCATTTTACATCATTCACCACCTCTTCACACTTACATACCCTCCATTTTACATCATTCACCACCTCTTCACACTTATATACCCTCCATTTTACATCATTCACAACCTCTTCACACTTACATACCCTCCATTTTACATCATTCACCACCTCTTCACACTTACATACCCTCCAGTTTTACATCATTCACCACCTCTTCACACTTACATACCCTCCATTTTACATCATTCACCACCTCTTCACACTTATATACCCTCCATTTTACATCATTCATCACCTCTTCACACTTACATACCCTCCATTTTACACCATTCACCACCTCTTCACACTTGCAGCCTCCATTTTACATCATTCACCACCCCTTTGCACTTACATGCCCTCCATTTTACATCATTCCCACCTCTTCACACTTACATACCCTCGATGTTTACACCATTCACCGCCTATTCACACTTACATGCCCTCCAGTTTACACCATTCACGCCTATTCACACTTACATGCCCTCCAGTTTACACCATTCACCGCCTATTCACACTTACATGCCCTCCAGTTTACACCATTCACTGCCTATTCACACTTACATGCCCTCCATTTTACATCATTCACCACCTCTTCACACTTACATGCCCTCCCGTTTGCACCAACTGTCATACTCCACACTTACATCATCAGCAGTGCCTTGCACATGGCGTTGACGATCATGGTCCTCCATATGCATTTATACTTTGTTACCTCAAGCACATCTCCCACCCTCTCTGTCTTCAGCCACTCTGCAAGTCCGTCCAATATCATTTTTTTCCCTGGGCCTACCTGGTGCTCTCGTTCCCTCCAGCTTTCATGTTGTGACCGAGTGCGCCAATTCCCCTTTCCTCATAAAATGGCCTATAAATGTTGCCTGTCTTTTCCTAATCTTCTTTATGAATGATCTTCTTGTCTTTGCCTCCATCAAGACTGTCTCGTTTGTTTGTTTGCTGTCCATGGAACTCTCAACATTGTTCTTAGAAACCACATCTCGGCTGCCTCAATCTTGTTCTGGCTTTGCTTGTTGATTGTCCACGCCTCACAACCGTATAACATTATCAGTTCTGTACACTTACATGCCCTCCATTTTACACCGTCCACCCCCTCTTCGCAATTACTTGCCCTATTTTTCACTCCACCCACTCCATACCCAGTTCGTGTGCACTATCTGTCTTTTCCATTACGCCTACATGTTGCCTGTACTGTCCTATTTTCTTCTTTAAATGGAACTGTTAATCTTCCTCTTTAGTACGTATAAGATCTATATTGTACTCTTTTTTTTTTTTTTTCCAGCAGTCATTTTCTGCTGGGCTTTGTATCTTCCCTGAGTTGTGCAAGGCTTTTCATTATCTGCAAGCCATTTGCTTTTTTTGTTTTGTTTTGTATATTTTTATTTTATTTTTTATAATGGTACTACTAAGTATTCTTTTTTGTTCTTATTTTTAGACTGGAAAAGGTTCGAAAAATGTTGTCAAGTATAAAATAACATGGTCGACTTTTTTTTTCATTAAATTAAACAAATCAGGACAAGAAATAGACAATGCTAGAAATAAACAAATGAAGGGAAATGTGATAGATGAAATAATGAAAGAAGCAGCAAAGGCATAAAGACAGAATACAGAGCTGTAAAAGACACATTCGCCATTTAATTACAAGTGAAATCAGCACGCAAATTAGACACAGAAAAGACAAAGTGGGTCACAACGCCTTCGTTTGTTATCTGTCTCCATCGGGTGTGTGCTATTGAAAGGAATGGAAAAGGTTGGCAAATGTCGAATTATTGAACCTGATGAAGATCGATCCATGACGGGCCACCAAACATAAAAGGTTATCAAATGTCGGACTACCGAACGTGATGAAGATCTATCTAACAGAGGCCACCAAACATGCACTGGTCCTGGCGGACATTTACTTGAAATCTGATGCCAGAGGTAACAGATATAATTTTCGTTATGCAATAAAGCGTAGTGGTTAGATGCGGATTGTTACGCAAGAAAAGTGTAATGGTTAGATGCAGACTCTTATGCAAGAAAAGCGTAATGATTAGATGCAGTATGTTATGCAATAAAATGTAGTGGTTAGATGCGGACTGTTATGCAATAAAAGCGTAGATGTAGACTGTTATGCAATAAAAGTGTAATGGTTAGATGCGGACTGTTATGCAATAAAAGTGTAATGGTTAGATGCGGACTGTTATGCAATAAAAGTGTAATGGTTAGATGCGGACTGTTATGCAATAAAAGTGTAATGGTTAGATGCGACTGTTATGCAATAAAAGTGTAATGGTTAGATGCGGACTGTTATGCAATAAAAGTGTAATGGTTAGATGCGGACTGTTATGCAATAAAAGCGTAATGGTTAGATGTGAATATTATGCATTAACAGCGTAATGGTTAGATGTGAATGTTATGCAGTAACAGCGTAATGGTTAGATGTGAATGTTATGCAATAAAAGCGTAATGGTTAGATGTGAATATTATGCAGTAACAGCGTAATGGTTAGATGTGAATATTATGCAGTAACAGCGTAATGGTTAGATGTGAATATTATGCAGTAACAGCGTAATGGTTAGATGTGAATATTATGCAGTAACAGCGTAATGGTTAGATGTGAATGTTATGCAGTAAACAGCGTAATGGTTAGATGTGAATATTATGCAGTAACAGCGTAATGGTTAGATGTGAATGTTATGCAGTAACAGCGTGATGGTTAGATGTGAATGTTATGCAGTAACAGCGTAATGGTTAGATGCAGTCTGTTATGCAAGAAAAGCATAATGCTTAGATGCGGACTGTTACGCAAGAAAGGTGTAGTGGTTAGATGCAGACTGTTATGCAATAAAAGCGCAATGGTTAGATGCAGACTGTTATGCAAGAAAAGCGCAATGGTTAGATGCGGACTGTTACGCAATAAAAGCGTAGATGCGGACTGCTATGCAATAAAGGCGTAATGGTTAGATGCAATCTGTTATGCAATAAAAGTGTAATGGTTAGATGTGAATGTTATGCAATAAAAGCGTAATGGTTAGATGTGAATGTTATACACTAAAAGCGTAATGGTTAGATGTGAATGTTATGCAATAAAAGCGTATGGCTAGATGTGAATGTTATGCAATAAAAGCATAATGGTTAGATGTGAATGTTATGCAGTAACAGCGTAATGGTTAGATGTGAATGTTATGCAATAAAAGCGTAATGGTTAGATGTGAATATTATGCAATAAAAGCGTAATGGTTAGATGTGAATGTTCTACACTAAAAGCGTAATGGTTAGATGTGAATGTTATGCAGTAACAGCGTAATGGATAGACGTGAATGTTATGCAGTAACAGCGTAATGGTTAGATGTGAATGTTATGCAGTAACAGCGTAATGGTTAGATGTGAATGTTATACAGTAAAACCGTAATGGTTAGATGTGAATGTTATGCAAGTAACAGCGTAATGGTTAGATGTGAATGTTATACACTAAAAGCGTAATGATTAGATGTGAATGTTATACAGTAACAGCGTAATGGTTAGATGTGAATGTTATACACTAAAAGCGTAATGGTTAGATGTGAATGTTATGCAATGAAAGCGTAATGGTTAGATGTGAATGTTATGCAATAAAAGCGTAATGGTTAGATGTGAATGTTATGCAGTAACAGCGTAATGGTTAGATATGAATGTTATGCAGTAACAGCGTAATGGATAGATATGAATGTTATGCAGTAACAGCGTAATGGTTAGATATGAATGTTATGCAGGAACAGCGTAATGGTTAGATGTGAATGTTATGCAGTAACAGCGTAAATGGTTAGATGTGAATGTTATGCAGTATGTTAATGTTTATGCAGTAAACAGCGTAATGGTTAGATGTGAATGTTATGCAGTAACAGCGTAATGGTTAGATATGAATCGTATGCAGTAACAGCGTAATGGTTAGATGTGAATGTTATGCAGTAACAGCGTAATGGTTAGATGTGAATGTTATGCAGTAACAGCGCAATGGTTAGATATGAATGTTATGCAGTAACAGCGTAATGGTTAGATGTGGATGTTATGCAGTAACAGCGTAATGGTTAAACGTGAATGTTATGCAATAAAAGCGTAATGGTTAGATATGAATGTTATGCAATAAAAGCGTAATGGTTAGATGTGAATGTTATGCAGTAACAGCGTAATGGTTAGATGTGAATGTTATGCAATAAAAGCGTAATGGTTAGATGTGAATGTTATGCAGTAACAGCGTAATGGTTAGATGTGAATGTTATGCAATAAAAGCGTAATGGTTAGATGTGAATGTTATGCAATAAAAGCGTAATGGTTAGATATGAATGTTATGTAGTAAAAGCGTAATGGTTAGATGTGAATGTTATGCAATAAAAGCGTAATGGTTAGATGTGAATATTATGCAATAAAAGCGTAATGGTTAGATGTGAATGTTATGCAGTAACAGCGTAATGGTTAGATGTGAATATTATGCAATCAAAGCGTAATGGTTAGATGTGAATATTATGCAATAAAAGTGTAATGGTTGATGTGAATGCTATGCAGTAACAGCGTAATGGTTAGATGTGAATATTATCAATAAAGCGTAATGGTTAGATGTGAATATTATGCAATAAAAGGTAATGGTTAGATGTGGATGTTATGCATAAAAGCGTAATGGTTAGATGCGACTGTTATGCAAGTAAAGCGTAGAGGGCAGACTGTTATGTAATAAAAGCGTAATGGTTAGATGCGGATGTTATGCAGTAAAACGTAATGGTTAGAGCGGATGTTTATTCAGTAAAAGCGTAGGTTAGTGCAGACTGTTATGCAATAAAACCGTAATGTTTTAGATGCGGATGTTATGTAATAAAAGGTAATGGTTAGATGCGGGATGTATGCAGTAAAAGTGTAATGGTTAGATGCGATGTTATGCAATGAAACCGTAATGGTTAGATGCGGATGTTATGCAATAAAAGTGTAATGGTTAGATGCGGACTGTTATGCATAAAAGTGTAATGTTTAGATGCGGACTGTTATGCAATGAAAGCGTAATGGATTAGATGCGGATGTTATGCAATAAAAGTGTAGTGGTTTGATGTGGACTGTTATGCAATAAAAGTGTATGGTTAGATGGGACTGTTATGCAATAAAAGTGTAATGGTTAGATGTCGGACTGTTATGCAATAAAAGTGTAATGGTTAGATGGATGTTATGCAATAAAAGTGTAATGGTTAGATGCGGACTGTTATGCAGTAAAAGTGTAGTGTTTAGATGCGGACTGTTATGCAATAAAAGTGTAGTGGTTAGATGCGGATGTTATGCAGTAAAAGTGTAATGGTTAGATGCGGATGTTATGCAGTAAAAGTGTAATGGTTAGATGCGGATGTTATAGCAGTAAAAGCGTAGTGGTCAGATGCAGACCGTTATACAAATGGCTAGATGCGGACTCTGAAAGCCTTTTAGACATAGCTCTTGGTGATATGAATCAAATTTCATAAATGCATTTCTCTTTGTTTTCGACAGCATAAAGATCAGCGCACAACACAATGGCATCGCTACTATTGGTCTCTCCCATCAATCTGATGCATCAGTAGGCATAGGGTCTTCAGCGTTTTGCATGGGTTTTCATATAGCATACAGACACATCCTGGAGGTACGTGTTCTTCCATAGGCACAACATGGACAGGAGTTGTGCGTACCTGCCTATCACTTCAGTGGACCCCTGTTTTTTTTAGTTTGTGGTACTGTCATAGGTGATGCGATTGGCATAAACAGATATCTTGATATCACTTCAGTGTTTCTTCCTGGTGAAGGCATCCCTGTTTAAGCTCTCAAAAGCGTCTTTTGAATGCTGTTGTCTGCCATATATAGGCAATTTGTTTCGTCCAGCAAAGCTGGGATCTTATGGGTAGATACCCAATGATTGACAAGCAACGCTCCTTCAGAATGTGTAGGTTGCATACTTGATCTTGCAATGTGATGTTACTTACCCTGTGCAAGTTGTGAAAGTGGTGTAGTTTATCAACAGTCTTTTGTGCTTTATTTATCCCCCCCCCCCACACACACACACTCCCGCTTCTCTACGCCACTTTCAGTTTGTCAAAATATGTATTCCTTGAAGTCCATGATCGCCAAAGCCATGCGGCAGGGCACCTGATGATGATGATGATGGTGATGGTGTATTCCTTGGCCATTGCTGACGTTCAGTTGATGGAGTATCAACAGACTGACATGGTGTTGATGTAGGCTGACACAGCCTGTGTTTTGTCCATGCTAGCCGTGAAAGAAACAATCCATGGGACAAGCATCTATGGGCAACCCAACGTCTGCACACATGACATTTTAGTGCATGGTGTCAAATGCCTTGATCAGATCTAATTCTCTTGAAGCAGGTGAATGGAAATTTAAAGAGACTTTATTTTGGAAGAACCCATTATAGCTAACTTGTTTTTCCCAATCAGTATCCGCAGTAGCAGTTGCTTGTTTAACACTGTATCATCACAGAATTATAATGCTTTGGCAATTGACGATTTCATGATAATGGAGTGATAATCTTGATGCAGGGACTTGTATATGGAATATTACTGTGTGACGAGTTGTAGTCTACGCGAATGATCATATTAAATCCTGTCGACAAATACAACAGAGAGAAATAGACATTTTCAGTGTTGGTCAGGATATTAAAGTAATGTGCCCAATGACACAGCCATGGAGTGGATGAGAGCGATCTGTGTGGTCCCAGTCTTCCGAACGAGTCCATAGGTAGAAAGCTGGCAAGGCTGAAAATCCCTCATTAATTATGTTATGAACTGTTGAAGATTTAAACCTACGCCTCTCTAAAAACAAAATATTAAAAAATACCTTGTTTGTAAAAGATCCTTTTGAGTATAAACCACGACGTTTCGAGCCCAGGCCCTTTGTCAAGTGATTTTCCAGCAGTCATATTTTGTTTAACCTACGCTTCTCTAGACAGTAATTCGTTGCAACTTACCATTTGACTAAGTTGACTGGTAGTATGCATTTGTCTACTGATTTAAATCGATACTTTACAAGAAGGAGGACTATTCAATATGTCTAGAAAGTAGTTCTATCCACATGTCTTCAATGTTACGAAAGATGATACAGACTTGTTGCGACTGAGTTGGCGTTCATTTAATGGCTTGATTTGTAGGTCTTGCTGTGTGCAGCCTCCAGACATATCCTAACTTGTGGAGATTCCGTCTACGTCTGCAAATGGTGGCTACACCAAGAGCAGC
>JAPXFY010000013.1:8596227-8598727 GCA_030674185.1 Monoplex corrugatus | reverse complement strand
TGGGTGTTTGACTTTATCTCGAAATTGATTTATGTGGACTAAAAATCTATCCCCCACAGATTTTTGTTTGAAAAATATTGTTAATCATTTTTAAATGGTATTTTTATTGCACTGATCATAGCAGAAAGAACATTAATTCTTACCAAAAGTACCTATTTTTGTCTCTTACTGTGAACCGTGACCTGTAACAGACCCCCACATGTAATATAATGACAGAAAGAAAGAGTACACGAAAACTTCTCAAAATGGCCGTCATACAACTTAATGCTTTAAACATAATAATAATAATAATAATTACAATATTTATATAGCGCAAAATCTTGATAAAATCAAATCTAAGCGCTGAAGCAGACACACACGCAGGCACGCACGCTCGCACACACACGCACGCACACATACAGACACACACACACACACCCCACACACACACACACACACACACCACACACACACACACACACACACACACACACACACACACACACACACCCACACACACCATGGCTATAATGGGGAGAAAGAATAAAAGCAATAAAATCAAGAATAAAAGCAATGGAAAATTATAGAGAGCATAGCATACAATTATATATTATAACCATGTGATTCCCTCCGAGCGGAGACAGGCTGCAGAGGGAGGGTTGAGTGAGGTTAGGATTTTATGCAGGAGAGAAAAGGTGAGTTTTGAGAGCGGACTTGAAGGAGACAAAAGTAGGTTGCTGACGGACTGAGAGAGGAAGTTTGTTCCAGGAGAGTGGACCAGAAACAGAGAAGGCTCGTGGACCATAGGTATTGAGCTTAGTGCGTGGAAAGCGAAAAGTCAGAGGATCGGAGGCAGAGCGGAGGGTACTGAGGGAACATAGATCTCAAGTAGGGTTGACAGGTAATCGGGGCTGCGTTATTGAGGCTTTTGTAGCACATGGTGTCTAGTTTGTACTGTATGCGCTTTGATACAGGGAGCCAGTGAAGTTGTGCCAGAGAGGAGATATGTGGTCAGCTTTTTTCTTTTTGAGTACAAGGCGTGCAGCATTGTTTTGAATGCGCTGTAGGATGTGAATGGTGGAGGCAGGAAGACCAGACAGGAGTGAATTGCAATAGTCAATGCGAGACATTATGAAGGAGAGAACGAGTTTTGCAGTTGTTTCGACAGAGAGATACTTCCTGATCAGCTTTATACGATGGAGATGATAGTAGCAGGATCTGGCAGTTTGAGAAACAAAGTTGTTCATGGAGAGGGTAGAGTCAATGCAGACACCAAGGTTTTTAGCTGAATCAGAAATTGGGACTGATGTGTTACATAATGGGAGAGAAAGAGGAGGCAGCTGAGAAAGTTTCTGACGGGTGCCAATGAGGATAGCTTCTGTTTTGTCGTCATTAAGTTACATACGTAACTTCTACATGTTTTTAAGTACAAGCTTTATTTAAGTACCAGAATAAGCAGTAGAATGTACACTTTCCAGCGATATGTATATCTTAAAATAACCCAAAATGCTAGTTAAGACTGATTTCGTGCTGGGAGGTCGCCATTATGTAGATGAGATTCAAAATCGCAGAATTATGCACTGACACAATAGGTAAGCCAGCAATAAAGACAGATACTTGTCTAAGAACCAATGCTAAAATATGCACAGGAAAACCTCCATAAATATGTCTCCAGGGCCTCTCACCTTTTGCCGCTGGTAATTTGCTGCTATATAAAACCACACAAGAAGATTGGTGTCTGGGCTTGCTGAACTGTTTACAACACATCTCCAGCACCATTTTTTCTCCCAGACTGTTCTCTCATAGTCAAAGATCCAGTAATAGAATATGTGGAGGGACTGTCGATGAAGTGACAGGGGTTGATGAATGGTGAGATGCGTTCTGTCAGTGGATACTGACGTATGTGATCAAGACTTGTGTGTGTGTTACTTGGAAAATAATGTGGGCTATATAAATAGGATGGTGAGGGCAGTGAGAGAGAGAGAGAGAGAGAGAGAGAGAGAGAGAGAGAGAGAGAGAGATAGATAGAGAGAGACAGAGAGAGACAGACAGACAGACAGACAGACAAAGAAAGAGAGAGAGAGAAAGATAGAGAAAACAGACACATGGACAGATGGACAGACAGACAGACAGACAATAGACAGACAGAGAGACTGAGAGACTGATATAAAAAGAGGAAAGAGAGAGACAGCAAAGAAAGAGAAAGGAAGAGAACGATACTGTGAGAGCCAGAGAGAGAGGGGTAATATTCCGCATCAAATATATAGTTGGTTTTTTTTTTTCCTTTCTACTCATGCTTTTTATATATATGTGCATTTGATCACATCCTATTATGCAGATGAGATTCAAAATACACCACAGGGTGTTGTACTGACACAAGAGATAAGCCAGTAATACGCACAGATGGGAGTGTAAGAAACTGACGCTAAAATATGCGTATGGAAATGTCCATAAACCTGTCTCTAGTGTCTCTCGCCTTTTCCTGCTGATAATTCGTTGGCATCTTAAACCACACAGGAAG
>JAPXFY010000013.1:8571227-8573727 GCA_030674185.1 Monoplex corrugatus | reverse complement strand
AATACCGATTTAAATTGATTAATAATCTTTTTTTCAAGAAAAGAAAGTCTGTGAGGGATAGATTATAGTCTACAGAAATAATTGTTTTAGAAAAAGTCAAAAACACCCCAGATAGACCCTCAGTCACGTTTTCAGCTTATAGTGCTGTTCGACTGACTGCGAGTTAAGACTGATTTCGTGGTGGGAGGTCACATATAAACAAGAGAATTTAAAGGCAGTGATTATAAACACAAAAACAAGCGGATCAAATTGCATAGTTTATAAACATTAAAATAAGATGGTCATATGACATTACGAATAAACATAGAAACAAGAGTGCCAAATGACACTAAGTCTTTACAAACATAAAAACAATAGGATCAAATGACACTGTTTATGAACATAAAGATAAGAGTCATATGACACTGTTTATAAACATAAAAACAAGAGGGCTAAATGATTCTATTCATAAATATAAAAACAAGAAATTTAAATGACACTGTTTATAAACATAAAACATAATATGGCAATGTGATACTAACTGTTTACAAACATTAAAACAATATAATCAAATGACACTCACCGTTTATGAACACAAATTAACTTTTTTAGGAACATGAAAACAAGAAGGTTAAATAAATTAACTTTTTATAAAGATACAAACTAGAGGGTTAAATGACTCTGTATATAAATATAAAAACAAGAGGGTTAAATGACACTGTTTTTAAATATAAAAAACAAGAAATTCAAACACCACTGTCTATAAATATAAAAACAAGAGGGCCCAATGGCATTGCTTATAAACATAAAAACAAAACGAGTCAAATGGCATAACTGTTTATAAATATACAAAGAACAGGGTCAGCTGACACTGTTTATAAAAAAAATCAAATGACAAGCCAATCTTTCACTTTACCTATGCGTTTATGGATTTTTTTTTTCTTTGTAACGCCACATTTAAAATCCGATCCATCTGAAATAAGAACTTGTCATGAGTCGCTTAATTAAGCATTTCACACAAATATTGCGTTTAATCCGCCCAGAAGCAGGCGAATTGAGAAAATAACACAAATGCGTTCCCACATGTCTGATCACAATGACATACATGGTGAGTAAAGTGTGTCAAGGAAATGGATAGAGTCTGGTTACTATCAAGTTGTAATATCGTCCATATTTGACTGGAAATATGCCGTGCATAAATATTGATGAACCCACCCCGAGCAAGGTAAAAGTTCTTACAAAATCTGTCATCAAAGATACAAGACAACTGTAGATAACAAATTGTGATTTTTAGTCGCAGACTCCAAAAGTTTAGGGCATGAGATACATTATTCATGTTGCCTGAATCACATTTACCTTAGACATTTTGAAAAAAAATATTCAAACCAAGGGTAACTGCCTGCGTTCAAGCAAACATGAAAAAACAAATATGAAACAAACAAACAAACAAACAAATAAACAAACAAACAAACAACAAATAAAACCGTGAAAATAGGCGTTCAGAGTTTATTTTCATGTTTTTTCTGGTTCCTCATTCCAGCAAAAATCGTAAACACACAGTGTCCTTTTGCAGGCGCACGAAAAAGAATATAACATATAACAAACGATTGAAACACTCACAAGAGGAATAGAGGGCACTGAAACGCAAACAAGTACTAAACAATCCAACCCTGTGATGTGATATTTTGTTTCTCCCAAGGCATGTTATAAAACAAAAGAGAGAAAACAAGTGTTACATACCAGAAGTCTCAGTTCAAACTGAGGTCGACTGCTTGTTCTTTAAACAGCCACACTGTGACTGATGTCATGAACAAATAAATGGTATATGTTCCCAGTGAAAAACGTCAATTCTCACTTGTAGATTGTCTGTTCTCAGCTGAACAAAGAGTAAAAAAAAGATAGCTTCTTTTTACTGCTGTGATTTGAAATTGTGTTCAGACATGTGTGTGCTGTACCGTTTTGTGTTTTGCGTTGTTTTTGGCTTGTCTACGATACCACATCACTAATGTGACAGACACATGCAACAGAAAGTAGAACACACCATGTACCGAAAGAGTGTGACAGAATCTGGGGAAAAAAGATAGAGAGAAAGAGAGAGAGGGGGGGGTGGAGAGACAGAGATAGACACAGACAGAAACAGAGGCAGAGAGAGAGAGAGGGAGAGGATGAGAGAAAGAGATAGATAGACAGATAGATAGATATATAGATAGATAGATAGATAGAGAGAGAGAGAGAGAGAGAGAGAGAAGAGAGAGAGAGAGAGAGAGAGAGAGACTGTCCCGAGTTGATCAAAAATTAAACTCTGTAAGAGAGAGAGTGGGGGATGAGGGGAGAAGGAGAGAGAGGGTGGGACAGAGAGACAGACAGAGACAGAGATAGAGAGAGAGAGTGAGAGAGAGAGAGAGAAATAGAGAGAGAGACAAAGACACAAAGGGAGAGATACAGAGAGAGAGAGAGAGACAGACAGACAGATAGACAGAGACACACACACAGACAGGCAGACAGACGGACAGGCAGAGAC
>JAPXFY010000013.1:8553727-8558727 GCA_030674185.1 Monoplex corrugatus | reverse complement strand
TCTCCACTTTTGGTTGTTCTAGCCAGCCTCTGTTCGTTGACAGGTAGTTTTGGTCTCCATCGCTTGTTTCTTTCTGATGATGAACAAGATTGAGGCAGCCGAGATGTGGTTTCTAAGAAGAATGTTAAGAGTTCCATGGACAGCAAAGAAAACAAACGAGACAGTCTTGATGGAGGCAGACACAAATATATCACTCACAAGGAAGATTAGGAAAAGACAGGCAACATTTTATAGGCCATTTTATGCGGAAGGGGGATTGGAGCACCTGGTCACAACGGGAAAGCTGGAGGGAAAGAGAGCACCAGTAGACCCAGGGAGAAGATACTAGACGGACTTGCAGAATGGCTGGGGACAAGGAGGGTGGGAAAGATGCTAGGGGCAACAAGAGATAGAGACAGATGGAAGTCCATGATCGCCAATGCCATGCGGCAGGGCACCTGATGATGATGATGATGATGATGATGATGATGATGATGATGATGATGATGATGATGATGATGTGATGTCCAATGTGGAAAGGCTTTCCCATAAAAAAAAATGCACCAGTTCTGTTGTGACTACCATTCTATTTACGAATACGTTGTTAATGTTATGGTTTCAGACACAGTGATCGGTGAAACTATATGTAGATAAACCACTTGTTTCCAGAATATACATGATTTTTAAAGTATGTGGTCGTTTATGTTGCACTTAGCTTTATATATGTACCACTTCTGTCGTAAGCACCATTTTGTTTATGAATAGTTTGTCAGTGTTTTGAGTTCAGATGCAAATGAAAGAAACTATTTATAAAAAAAAACAAAAAAAAAACAAAAAACAACACAAAAAAAAAACACGTGTTTTTTGTTTGTTTGTTTTTTTAGTTCAAGACTTCAAATTATGTGGTCATTTTGTAGGGTTGCTGCAGCTTTCGTAGCTAGTTGTGTCTGTTAATGGTTCATCTATAAAGTATAATGATTGCAGACTTGTATATGGAAGTATAGATTACAGTTCTAAACACCAGAACCACGTTTCAGCACATGTCTTTTATGTTCGTTGAGTTGTTGCACATGAACCATGCATTATAAGCTGATAATAACATTTACGTCACATTGATATCGATGGAACGTGTTCGGCTACAGTCACTGAAATGGCTGAAGCAACGAAACATATAAAAGGACAAATAAACAAACACATGGCCAGGCTGACTGTCAAAACAGATAACAGAAAATACAAAACAGTTCATAAAAGCATAGAACAAATAAAGAACACGAGAGACAATGTCAGCATTTGCAGCAGCATTATCAACAAGAACAATAGCAACAACAAACACACCACCAACAAACAAACAAACAAACAAACAAACAAACAAACAAACAAAACAAACCGACAACAACAACAACAACAAAAAAACAATAACAGCAATGGGATCGACAAAACAAACAACACACTGACATCTTAACGTTTTGTGCAATACAACTGGACCATGACTCCACACATGTTTAATTCTCTCATCTATATTTTTTGCAAAACATCATCAACCATAACAATGAGCATATTCAGCCAATGCTTTTCCACCAGAAATGTTGTCACTCCACAAATGTTTATCGAGAAAACACTTTAATAAATTACCAGCTGAGTATCAAGATCATGCCTGCGACGTTATTCTACTGGAAGAGGACAGTGGGTTATGTATAGGTATAACCCATAGATATACTCAATTCCGATTCAAAGTCTCTTGGGTCAGTAGCATTGAAATAGTATGAAATTTGCCGATTGAACTTATTAACTACGTAGCCAAATACAAGTTCGAAAAGACATCATGGTATAAGCGTGTACTCATCACGGTGAAAAGCTTGGCTAATGATTGAATGAACACCATCTATGGTTGTATTAAAACAACCTCAGACCGCTAAGTGTCTAGACTATAATAAAGGGAGAACAGCTGGTGGCAGTGCAGGCTGTTACTAGAGAGATGAAAGCCTGCAGCGTGGAGAAGGAGAGTTCTTTCATTCTCTGTGATTCCGGATGCAGGGAGGGACCGGGTTGGTGTGCGTTGTATGGTTATGTCCTGAGGTTTGTCATCTCCCCACCTTGCCATTAGGCTTATGAGCAAGGTAATTGACTCTGGGTTCTGACTGGGTCATGCAGTGCATGAACAGACCCCCCCCCTCCCTATGTTCTTTTGCATAGCAAAATGGCTGCTGTGTGACGTTGGAAGCTGGGTGGTGTTTGGTATGAGGCGAGACATTGTAGTTCATAGTCCCTTCTTGTACCCTTGGGTGTTGATCGTAAATAAAAAATACAGGGGGGTGCAAAAGTAGGTATACAGTTATGAAAAAAGAAAACACGTACAATACTCATTGCATTTATTATACAAACAAATGAATATTGCATATACATGTAATAACAAGCACAGCCTTAATCCTCCAGATACTCAAACTGCTCGCCGTCGGTATTCACACACTCCTCTAATCGAGAGCGGAATTAAGCATTATAATAGTGATGTGATACTTTCTGTATACCTACTTTTGCAACCCCCCCCCCCCCCCCCCACCGAGTGTATTCACGTGATGATGATATTAATCAATTGTGATGTAATTCATCACATTGATAATCATATTCTAGTGATGATATGTGCATTCACACAATATAAGTCAAGATACACATACAAGATACGACTAACACTACACACACACACAACAACACAAGACAAAACACACATACACAACACACCGCACACAACACACACACACACACACACACACACACACACACACACACACACACACACACACACACACACACACACACACACACACACCGCCGCGCGCACAGACACACGAACACACACAAACACACACACACACGTACACGTACACGCACACACATACACACACACACACACACACACACACACCACACACACACACACACACACACACACACACAACCAACACACCACACACACACACACACACACACACACACACACACACACACAACACACACACACATCAATTTGGAAAGGCCAATTTAATAGTAGAGCGGCCATTTTCAACCAAGCAGATCATATGTGATGGATGGCTGATGGGTGATGATCGTCAGATACTGAAAAAGCTGCAAAATAAAGCTTCCCTGGATGAATAAACAGACCCATTACCAATGGCTTATATCACTATGGAAAGGGTTGGCACTTGGCAAGAACCCACCTAGAAAACACCCTATCAAGTCCTATGATGGATCCACCAGACATAAAAAGGCGACTAAAGCCATAACTCCATGCGCTCATAAGGTATGTCCTTTTGCCTTTGAGCCAAGGGCGGACACACAAAATGAAGGCTGAATCTGAGGCATCAGTCTGAGACGTGTCTTCTAATACACCATGGTACCACCTACTATAAGGCAAATGTCTTCATGGTCAATTACATCAGGTAAATGTGGTGCTCGCCATTTGAGGTCTCTCCAGGGTGGAGTAGTGCCAGACCCTCCACCTCAATGGAAACTACAGTGATCATTTGAATTCATGGCAGTCAGAAGGAACTGGAAAAGAAAAATGGCCAAAGTTACACCAGGCATGGTATGACAATATAGACGATGAACAAAAAGAGAAAAGGAAAATAAAGAAAGAAAGAAAAAAAAAGCGAGTGAAAGAGACAAAAAAGAAAAGCAACTAACAAGAAACATAAATAGAAAGAAAGACAGATGGAAAGAAAGTAAGAAAGAAAGAAAGAAAAAATAGAAAGAAAATAGGAAAGAAGGAAGGAAAGAAACAAGGAAAGAAAGAAAGATAGATAGATAGATAGATAGATAGATAGATAGACAGATAGATAGATAGATAAATAGATAGATAGATATATAGATAGATAGATAGATAGATAGATAGATAGAAAGAAAGAAAGACCATCAGACAGAGAGACAGACAGACAGACAGACAGACAGACCAAAAGAAAAAAAAAGAAATTAAGAAAGAAAGAAAGAAAGAGAAATTACAACAACAACATCAACATGCAGTTAATAACAATACATATATAAATCTGCATACCATCTCGTGGCTTCTCCAACTGATCAAAAAGACCTTTAAGAGAGTTCTATTCGTCTGTAATAAGCTGTATCAATAGAATCCACAGAAATCATATACTTTTGGGATGGGATGGGTTGGAAGTATAAGTCCAGATTTTACATCACACTGTCTTCCTCTCTGATGCCTGGTGCCTTCCAGCCTCAATCCTCCTGGATCCACAAGACATCGACTAGTAATGTGACAGCTTTACGATGGATCAAGACTGTACGGTTATAGATTAAGTTTTGAATTTGTTCATGAGGGATTCATTGCACCTGGACAATTTCACACACACTCCAGCAACATCTGTCAGCAATTATCTGCCAAACTTCCAGAGCTGCGCAAAACCCTATACACGGCAAGGTTTTAAATTGAAATGAAGATAGGAGAAGGGTGTTGGGAGACTTTTAAAACACTAAGCTGACTCTACCAGAATGTTGGAAACATTAAAATGCTGGTAGCACATAATAATTATCCATGTTGTTAATGTTGCAGGCTTGGACAGAACTCAGGGCATCAGTTCCTGTGTCTACAGTTCTATGACCAGAAGCACCACCACTCATTATACGGTTGTCGATCGTGTACGATCTCAAGTTACTTCTCTCTGGTTCACCTGGTTCTTCTCCCTCTAATCATGACTAACGAGTGCCCGTGATATATCATGCTACACTATTTCATGAGCTCAATATCAAACTCAACACTTTTTGGCCATAAACTAACTGAAGGACCTGGTGGTGGTCACTGTAGTGGTGATGATGGTGGTGTCAATTAGGGAAGAGAAAAATCGCATAAAGACTACAATGATGATGATCTCTCTCTCTTTCTCTCTCTCTCTCTCTCTCTCTCTCTCTCTCTCTCTCTCTTTCTCTCTCCTCTCTCTCTCTCTCTCTCTCTCTCTCTCTAGCTGTGGTGTGTGTGTGTGTGTGTGTGTGTGTGTGTGTGTGTGTGTGTGTGTGTG
>JAPXFY010000013.1:8533727-8536227 GCA_030674185.1 Monoplex corrugatus | reverse complement strand
ATTTTCAACCAAGCAGATCATATGTGATGGATGGCTGATGGGTGATGACCGTCAGATACTGAAAAAGCTGCAAAATAAAGCTTCCCTGGATGAATAAACAGACCCATTACCAATGGCTTATATCATATGAAGAGGGTTGGCACTTGGCAAGAACCCACCTAGAAAACACCCTATCAAGTCCTATGATGGATCCACCAGACATAAAAAGGCGACTAAAGCGATAACTCCATGCGCTCATAAGGTATGTCCTTTTGCCTTTGAGCCAAGGGCGGACACACAAAATGAAGGCTGAATCTGAGGCATCAGTCTGAGACGTGTCTTCTAATACACCATGGTACCACCTACTATAAGGCAAATGTCTTCATGGTCAATTACATCAGGTAAATGTGGTGCTCGCCATTTGAGGTCTCTCCAGGGTGGAGTAGTGCCAGACCCTCCACCTCAATGGAAACTACAGTGATCATTTGAATTCATGGCAGTCAGAAGGAACTGGAAAAGAAAAATGGCCAAAGTTACACCAGGCATGGTATGACAATATAGACGATGAACAAAAAGAGAAAAGGAAAATAAAGAAAGAAAGAAAAAAAAAGCGAGTGAAAGAGACAAAAAAGAAAAGCAACTAACAAGAAACATAAATAGAAAGAAAGACAGATGGAAAGAAAGTAAGAAAGAAAGAAAGAAAAAATAGAAAGAAAATAGGAAAGAAGGAAGGAAAGAAACAAGGAAAGAAAGAAAGATAGATAGATAGATAGATAGATAGATAGATAGATAGATAGATAGATAGATAGACAGATAGATAGATAGATAAATAGATAGATAGATATATAGATAGATAGATAGATAGATAGATAGATAGATAGATAGAAAGAAAGAAAGACCATCAGACAGAGAGACAGACAGACAGACAGACAGACAGACCAAAAGAAAAAAAAAGAAATTAAGAAAGAAAGAAAGAAAGAGAAATTACAACAACAACATCAACATGCAGTTAATAACAATACATATAGAAATCTGCATACCATCTCCTGGCTTCTCCAACTGATCAAAAAGACCTTTAAGAGAGTTCTATTCGTCTGTAATAAGCTGTATCAATAGAATCCACAGAAATCATATACTTTTGGGATGGGATGGGTTGGAAGTATAAGTCCAGATTTTACATCACACTGTCTTCCTCTCTGATGCCTTGTGCCTTCCAGCCTCAATCCTCCTGGATCCACAAGACATCGACTAGTAATGTGACAGCTTTACGATGGATCAAGACTGTACGGTTATAGATTAAGTTTTGAATTTGTTCATGAGGGATTCATTGCACCTGGACAATTTCACACACACTCCAGCAACATCTGTCAGCAATTATCTGCCAAACTTCCAGAGCTGCGCAAAACCCTATACACGGCAAGGTTTTAAATTGAAATGAAGATAGGAGAAGGGTGTTGGGAGACTTTTAAAACACTAAGCTGACTCTACCAGAATGTTGGAAACATTAAAATGCTGGTAGCACATATCCATGTTGTTAATGTTGCAGGCTTGGACAGAACTCAGGGCATCAGTTCCTGTGTCTACAGTTCTATGACCAGAAGCACCACCACTCATTATACGGTTGTCGATCGTGTACGATCTCAAGTTACTTCTCTCTGGTTCACCTGGTTCTTCTCCCTCTAATCATGACTAACGAGTGCCCGTGATATATCATGCTACACTATTTCATGAGCTCAATATCAAACTCAACACTTTTTGGCCATAAACTAACTGAAGGACCTGGTGGTGGTCACTGTAGTGGTGATGATGGTGGTGTCAATTAGGGAAGAGAAAAATCGCATAAAGACTACAATGATGATGATCTCTCTCTCTTTCTCTCTCTCTCTCTCTCTCTCTCTCTCTCTCCTCTCTCTCTCTCTCTCTCTTCTCTCTCTCTCTCTCTCTCTCTCTCTCTCTCTCTCTCCTCTCTCCTCTCTCTCTCTCTCTAGCTGTGTGTGTGTGTGTGTGTGTGTGTGTGTGTGTGTGTGTGGTCGTGTGTGTGTGTGTGTGTGTGTGTGTGTGTGTGTGTGTGTGTGTGTGTGTGTGTGTGGGTGTCTGTGTGTGTGCGTGCGTGCGTGTGATTCATTTCCCAATTCTTTCCCCATCACTGAAAGAAACAGCAACCTTTCCTCAATTCACACGCATCAGTCTTGATCTCACATATTACTTTCTACAGACAGAAAATGTTAAACCATTCGTTCCCCCTTGCCAGTTTCTGGACACCTCCACGACATATTCTATTACGGGGTTCCAGACCATGAGAGAAAAATCAGGGAGCCAGAACACGTCTTTCCATGGTGATATGTTGCAAAGTGATGAGGGGCTACTGATTGTCCGTGGTGTAGGACTGTAGCAAATTGTCTGCAGACAGAGGCACAAAGTACAAGGTGACAAATGTACTGGGACATCCAGTGAATGATTTAGTAATTCTCTATCAGTATGTCAGCTCAACTCCCGTTTTAGAATCTTTTGAAACACGCCT
>JAPXFY010000013.1:8523727-8528727 GCA_030674185.1 Monoplex corrugatus | reverse complement strand
GCGCTGGTGGATAAGGTGAAGAACTCAATGAGTTAAAAGTTTGCAGTTGGTGGTTAAGGTGCGGTAGTCATAGGGTAAACTGACTACAGACAAAAAAAGGTTAATTTAACTGACTACAGACGATGATTTTCAATAAACACATGTATCATGATATGTATATATTGTCATAAATTGGTCACAGTATAGTACTGGCTGCATTCAAATGCACGGCATGCAGAAACTTCAATGTTGTTGAGTCAATGACAGGACAGGGAATATTCCGTTTTCTTTTTCTTTCTTTGCTGTCTTATTTTGTTCCGTTGCCAGTTTAAAGACAGAAAGACTGAAACATCAGGACAAGATAGTGTATGTGTTATATTTGGGCTTGCAGTCGTGTTTTTACTTCGTGTATAAGTTATTCGTTTTGTTACATATCATGTTGCCTTCACGCTCTTGGAAAAGGCCACTGTGTGTATCTGATTTAACGTTGTGCCAGAGTGCCTGCCAGCGTTTTGATTCATGGAATTACAATGCATTTTGCCGCCAGCTGTTAGTGCCCGCATCTAAATATTATGACATCACGGGAACAAGCCCTCTCAGTCAATTATCTGTGACGTCAGGTTACAAGTGAATTTTCTTCTGAAGCATCCCTCTCTTTTTGGCTCTTTATGGATGGATTTTACCAAAAACCGTACGTTTGGTTGGGCCTACGCTGTGTGTATTTCTCTGTATGCTAGTGAATGTGTATTTGTGAATGTGTGTGTGTGTGTGTGTGTGTGTGTGTGTGTGTGTGTGTGTGTGTGTGTGTGTGTGTGTGTGTGTGTGTGTGCTTATGTTTGTGAACACGTGTGTGTGTGTGTGTGTGTGTGTGTGTGTGTGTGTGTGTGTGTGTTCGTTGCTTGATTTAACGTCTTTACACTATAAGTGGTATTAGACGAGGAAAAATGGCATGGAGGATGAAATAAGGGGGGGGGGGGGGTGGATGGGAGAGGGGAACAGAGTAAGGGACGTAAAAAAATTAAAAGGAAGCGGCAAGGTCTTAAGAAAAAGGATATGGATGAACAGAGAAATTAAACTAGAACAACGCTACATCAATAATGTAACAGAAAAATCGTCATAAAAACAAAACAAAACAAAAATAATCATAATTATAATAATAATCTTAAAGTAACGCATTAACAGGACTGTGAACCAATGATTCTGAAATTTTAACTAACAAAACTTGATCCGATACTACTTCTTTAAAATGCGTTTCAAGATAGTTTCCTTGTGTAAACGTCTTTGGTAAAAAGGAACGAAGCTTTCTGCAGTAAAACAAACAGTGATACAATGTGAATTGTTCGCCGCAAATACATAAAACGTTGTTACAATATTTGGTTTTCAAAGCGTTCAATTGAATGTGAAAATATGTCATAACAATTAATCTCAAACGATATAACGAGGAATACTGCAAGTTTTTACATATATTTTGAACTGAAAGTTTGATTCTTTTTTGAGACACAAATTTTTCATTTAAATGTTCATGAAATCGAATCCATGATGCTAATTCTACCGAGTTGTAAGCTTCTTTTACCGAGGTATTAACATGTAATTCTATGTGTGTGTGTGTGTGTGTGTGTGTGTGTGTGTGTGTGTGTGTGTGTGTGTGTGTGTGTGTGTGTGTGTGTGTGTGTGTGTGTGTGTGTGTGTGTGTGTGTGTTTGTGAACACGTGTGTGTGTGTGTGTGTGTGTGTGTGTGTGTGTGTGTGTGTGTGTGTGTGTGTGTGTGTGGTGTGGTGTGTGTTTTGTGAACACGTGTGGTGGTCTTTGATTTAATGTCTATTCACTAAAGTGATTTTAGACAAAAAAAAAAAAACAAAAAAAAAAAAAGGTGGGGGGGGGGAGTGATAGAGGAGAAGTGAAGAAGATATTTGAAAACTGTCAATTTTGAATTTGAGAAAAGATGATCCAGAAAACAACTGTTTTGAAGAGGGGAAGGTAAAACTAACAAATAATGTTACCATAATTATCGATTTAAACAAACAAACTGACAAACAAAATTAGTAAATATCCGGAAGAAATGAATAAAAAGTAAAACTAATAATTGACTAACCACAACAATGAACAAGTCAAATAACATTTTAAAGGTAATTCGCTATAGGACTCTTTGACAGGCTAACAAAAAATTCATACAGTAATGATGATGAGGCAAATATGTCAGAAACTGTACTCACAGATAGTGTTGGAATATGTCGTTTTACCCTAACGCAAGAAAGAATATGACTATGTTTTTTCCAGGGATAGATGTAACCCATTTTCTACCATGTATCGCGCTATTTTATCAAGTTCTAATTGGTAGCATTTGCGTGTATAATTGATACAGCGCAAAGGAGTTTTCTTTTTCATATTTACCTGCATCCACATGCATAAATCGTCAGCATATTGAGCTAAAACTACATGCTTAGATACTTTACTGGGTAAGTCATGCATTAATATCATGAAAAGAAGGGGAGCTATAACGGATCCCTGAGGGATACCCATTTGAAGAATTCGTTTCGTGGAATATACATTTTCAATCCTCGTTTGAAATACTCTGTTTTCTAAGAAACACTTAACATAGCCAAAAATGTGACCTGTCAGCCCAATACTTTTAAATTTGAATAACAATCGGGAGTGCCACACTTGATCGTATGCTTTCGTTATATCAAAAAATGTAGCTAAAACACATTGACGTCTTGCAAATTGTTGTTTTATATTAGTAGTTAGCTTTGTTAGGATCTCTACTGGTGACCTGCCTTTTCGAAATCCTGCCTGATTTACTGGTATTATTTTATTCTTTTCACAATAGTGCATCAGTCTCTTTAAGATTATTTTCTCCATTAGTTTACATACATGGGATGTTAATGCAATTGGCCTGTAGTTTTTCAAATCGGTATTACATTTACCTGGTTTTAATACAGGAACCACTATTGTTTCTTTCCAGTTGTTAGGCATTATCCCACTATTCCAGCATTTTTGAAATATGTCATGTAGCAAGATTATAAAATTTTCTGGTAAATTTTTCAGCATCTCATTGGAAATTGCATCTAGTCCAACTGACGTTTTTTTACTTGGAAGGGACTGAATGGCATCTTTTAATTCTTGAAGTGTGAGTGATGCATTTATGTAGTGAGTATTGTCAGAGGCAGGGTCCTTATATACATCTTTCTTTTCATCTCGTTCCCTATAATTTCTATCAGAGACAGGGAGTCCTTCTACACGACAGGCCTCAGCAAACACGTCTGCAAAAGCTTCTGCTTTTTCCAATGAGCTAGGAATAGGGTTATTTTCTAGCTTTACTGGAATTGATGGCAACTTAATCCCGTTTTTCATTAATTTTAGTTTTTCCCAAATCTTTATCGTGTCTTTGTGGTTATTTACTTCACATTTACAAAAAGATGTCCAGTGTTGTTCTTTGGCTTGCTCTATGATTCTGTTACACTTAATGTTGGCACTTTTCATCGCTGTATGATTTTCAGGTGACCTGTTTGCTAAATAAATTTTGTATTTTTCTTTCTTTTCGTTCACTGCCTTTTGACAGTCCTCATTCCACCAGACATTTCCATGATGTTTTCCTATTTTTGACACTGTAAGTTTTGGAATTGAAATGTTAGCAGCCCTTAAGAGTGAGTTACAGAAAACTTCGTACGTTTCGTTTATGTTCATTGCTTCAGATAGATCTGTTCTTGTCTTTTCAAGGATTGCCTTAAAACTGATCCAGTCAGCGTTTTTATAATTAAACTTGGGTAAACTATCTTGTGGTATGGCGTCTATTTCTGTAGTATGGTTTAGGGTAAGACGTATGGGGATGTGATCTGATCCCAACAAGTCATCCTCTGTTTGCCATGTGGCGTTTGGGGCTAGGGATGGTGAGATTAAAGTAAGATCGATAGCTGTGGGTCTGTGGGTTGGTATATCGGGGATCCGGGTAACGTGTCCGTTGTTAAGTAAATATAAATTGGAATCTACAATATTTTCAATCAACCTGTTGCTTGTTATGTTTGTGAACACGTGTGTGCCTGCGCATGTGTGTATGTTTGTGCGAGCGTCGGTCCATGTATTTTTTACTGTTTCATCATCATCATCATCATCATCATCATCATCATCGCCATCATCATCAGCTCTGCCACACAGCGTTGCCAATCATGGCCCTCCATAGGAATCTATCTTTTATCGCTGCAAGTTCATGTGTATATATCACATACACTCTGACCGTATCCACTGTGCAAAGCAATTTCATATTTTCTACCTGGCTCTACCTGGCGTTTTTGTTTGTTTTCACTTTAGCTTTCCTGCTGTGACTAGGTGCTCAAGTTTCTCTGACCTTATAAAACGACCTATAAATGCTGGTTGTATTTTCCTATATCTTCTTCATTAATGTTCTGTTTGTGTTTGTTTCTTTCAAGACTCTGTGGATTGTTTCGTTTGCTGTCTTTGGAACTCATAATAGTCTTCTCAGAAAATAGTTCAGTTGCCTTACTTTTGTCCTGATTTTCCTTATTTATTGTCCAGGATTCGCACACGTACGATATTGGTTCTTAAATGTTTTGTTTGTTTGTTTGTTTGTTTGTTTTGTTGTTGTTTTTTGTGTGTTTGTTTGTTTGTTTCTTTCTTTCTTTACTTGTTTGCTTGCTTGACTGCTTTCTTATTTGCTTGTTTGTTGGCTTTTTTTGCTTCTTTTTTTTTTTCTTGTTGGTGTGTTAGCTTGTTTGTTTGTTTGTTTGTTTTTTCTTGTTGTTGTTGATTTCCGTTTGTTTTCGTTCAGATTTTTTTTTCTCAGAAACGATGCTTCGCTCACGCTGTGCAGACGGTACGCTGTTGCACAGTCTGCATACTCTGTCTCCAGTGGGCATACATGCTGAGTGTTTTCATGTTTCCATAAGCCAGCGTACAAATACTTGACGTACATAATCTTTAACCCGCATGCTGGAGGTCCTGCGTGCATATACATACACAATGGAATATGTACTAACAGGTGTACACACATATTGATGTAGAAGATC
>JAPXFY010000013.1:8506227-8508727 GCA_030674185.1 Monoplex corrugatus | reverse complement strand
TAAAATGCATATTTTTTTTCAGTTTTAAGTTGCGTTTTTAACAAAGACGAAACAAAACAAAAATATAATAACATGCATGAAACTGTAGTACAGTCATATAGACAATATATGATAAGTGTTTATAGATCAATTGCAGAACGAAAACTGATTTTGATTTATTGCAAACACTTATCATTGAACATATGTCATGAGGTTAATACATCAAGTATCTGTTGAGAAATATTGACATGTAATTGTGTCAACATGTGTTGAAATGGTGCCAACAAACGTTGACCTTGATATTATATTGATCGAGTCTGAACTTCATGTTTCAATGCTTTGAAAAAAACAGGATATACTTTGCACTTTGCACTTTGCATATACACATAAATGCGTGTTGAGTGTACTCATTAGTTACACTATTCCATTCGCCTTAGAAATGTTTATCGATACCAAAATGTGTAACATGTTGTAAAAATGCACGTTAATGACATTTTGAAGTTCCCTGTTGAATAAATGACATACTAAACTACTATTTACATTTCTTCCTTCGATGGAAATTTGGGTCGGTTAGAATTGCTCTGTGTTCATAACCTAACAGCACCGTTGTGTCTTCGGTTCGATCTAGAAGTTGTCTTTCTAGCAAGCTTCACCCAACATAAGTGCAACACAAATGGAGTATATCATCATTCGTAAGAGGTTCAGTTGAATTAGTTCGTTTCATCCAGTCTGATCAACTCGAGCTGAGTGGTTCTTTCGATAGAGCCGTGGACTCAAGATTTGATATCTCGAGATCAATCCTACCCCGCAACATTAACCCCTTGTCTCCCACACCCTATCAACCAGCTGCAAAAAAAATTAACCATTTGACTCCCACACCTTATCAACCAACTGCAAAAAAAACTTAACCCTTTGACTCCCACACCCTATCAACCAACTGCAAAAAAACAACTCTTTGACTCCCACACCCTATCAACCAACTGAAAAAAAATTAACCCTTTGACTCCCACACCCTATCAACCAACTGAAAAAAAAATAACCCTTTGACTCCCACACCCTATCAACCAACTGCAAAAAAACAACCCTTTGACTCCCACACCCTATCAGCCAACTGCAAAAAAATTAACCTTTTGACTCCCTCACCTTTCCATGAGCTTACTGCTGAAACCTGGTGGAAAGGGTGAGGGAGTCAAAGGGTTAAGTGTTTGCTTTGCTAGCACGGTTGACAATGCAGGATGTGGTGGACAGGTTGCGGGAGTCAAAGGGTTAAAAATTGGCCTGCTCGTTACCCGTCTTAATCTCCATCATTTTGGTGGTGTCTCTTCAACGTTTCATAGGCCCTTTTACCAGTCCCTCTTCCAGTACCTTTCCAAGGCATAGGGTTTTGCACAGGCACAGGAATTCTGCCAGAGATATTTCCTGGCAGATTTGGGTGGTGGAACGCATATGGAATTGTCTGACTGCGATGAATCCCTCTTGAACAAAACTCCATCTCCAACCTGACCTGCTAATGCTTGTTCCAGAGCAAAATATGACAACGTTTTGTGATCCAAACAATCCTGAAATTTGGTTTTGTGCCGTTCACCTAGTCTTACAAGCAGGGCTACAGAACTCCGAGTAGGTTGAAAACACCCTATTTTATTAATCACATGTCTTGCTTCTTATTTCATCAATCATCATCATCATCATCATCATCATCATCATCATCATCATCATCATCATCATCATCATCATCATCATCAGGTGCCCTGCCGCACGGCGTTGGCGACCATGGACTTCCAACCATCTCTATCTCTCGTTGCCCCCAGCATCTCCCCCACCCTACTCATCCCCAGCCACTCTGCAAGTCCGTCCAGCATTCTCTCCCTGGGTCTACCTGGTGCTCTCTTTCCCTCCAGCTTTCCCGTTGTGACCAGGTGCTCAAATCCCCTTTCCTCATAAAATGGCCTATAAATGTTGTCTGTCGTTTCCCAATCTTCTTTATCAATGATCTCCTTGTGTCTGCCTCCTCAAGACTGTCTTGTTTGTTTCCTTTGCTGTCCATGGAATTCTCAACATTCTTCTTAGAAACCACATCTTGGCTGCCTCAATCTTGTTCTGGCTTTGCTTGTTGACTGTCCACGGCTCACAACTGTATAACATTATCGGTTCTAGATAACATTCAAGATCTCTCTTCCTGATGTTAATTGAGAGGCATTTGTTGGTAAGAATGCTTTTCATCTTCTTGAATGTTGTTTGGCTTGGCCGATTATCTCATCAATACGTTGCTATAACAGCATAGCACCAAACTGCTAATCCCACCATCACAAACATCTATTAACACCCTACCTCTCCTTTTTTTATTTAATTTTGTCTCCTTCACCCCACACCCACCCCATCTTTTTTTCTTTCGTTTTTTTTTCTTTCCTATCTTTTCTTTTCCTTTTTTCTCTTTTTTTTTTTTGCATTTCGTTATTAAATTGTATGATGCATCACATCCATCCTCAAACAAACCCACAAGTCGATCACTCATAAGGAAGAT
>JAPXFY010000013.1:8486227-8491227 GCA_030674185.1 Monoplex corrugatus | reverse complement strand
GAGAGAGGAGAGAGAGAGAGAGAGAAGAGGGAGAGAGAGAGAGAAGAGAGAGAGAGAGAGAGAAAGAGAGAGAGAGAGAGAGAGAGAGAGAGAGAGAGAGAGAGAGAGAGAGAGAGAGAGAGAGAGAGAGAGAGAGAGAGAGAGAGAGAGAGAAGATCATCTAGCATGAAAACGTGATTCGTTGGTACAATACACTTCCCCATCCCACTCTCTGTCTGTCTGTCTGTCTGTCCGTCTCTCCCCTGTCATTCTGTCGCTCTGTCTCTCTGTCTTTGTCTGTCTGTCTGTCTTTGTCTCTCTCTCTCTCTCTCTCTCTCTCTCTCTCTCTCTCTCTCTCTCTCTCTCTCTGTGTCATTCTGTCGCTCTGTCTCTCTGTCTTTGTCTGTCTGTCTGTCTTTGTCTCTCTCTCTCTCTCTCTCTCTCTCTCTCTCTCTCTCTCTCTCTCTCCCTGTCTGTCTGTCTGTCTCTGTCTCTGTCTCTGTCTGTCTCTCTCTCTCTCTTTCTCCCTGTCTGTCTGTCTGTCTCACTTTGTCTGTCTATATATCTGTCTTTTGTTTTTTTTTTTCAAACACACACATGGACGCACACACACAACACACACACACACACACACACACACACACACACACACACACACACACACACACACACACACACACACACACACACACACACACACCCCCACACATACACACATGCACATACACGCAGGCGTGCACTTCTAGTAGTCCTGTCCACGCGCATCACTATCAGAGTTTTACCAAAGAAATCAGCCCGACAAGTCTCTGGCCTGCTGCTCTGCGAGCCATGTCCACGGGCCTTTATCGCTGGAACCAAGCCACTGGGCTGGCACAGGACTCACTGTCCAGATATAGACAGCATGGCACGAGGCAGTAGACGTCAGACGTAAATAGCAGTGGTCAGACGATGAGGTGTGAGTGAGTGTGCCTGCTGGACACCCGTTTCTAATGGTGGGAAGCCCAAATGACAGCGAGTGGTACGCGTCGGTGTGGTTTTATTGACTTTATTCGCAGAAATTAGCTTGAATTTGTTGTTGTTGTTGTTCAAATCTTTGTTGTTCTTGGAAGCTGTAGTTCATCCTTCGGATTCTGTTTGATTTAATGAGGTAAGTGGTAGTTTGTTGTTGTGTGTTGTTCTTGTAAGAGGTAGTTTATCGTTTGGTTTTAAGGGAGGTAAGTGGTAGTTTGTTATTATGTGCTGTTCTTGTAAGAGATAGTTTATCGCTTTGAGTTCTCTTAAAGGGAGGTAAGTGGTTGTTTGTTATTGTTTCTTGTTCTTGTAAGAAGTAGTTTATCGTTAGGATTATGTCTAAGGGAGGTAAGCGGTAGTTTGTTATTGTGTGTTGTTCTTGTAAGAGGTAGTTTATCATTTCGATTCTAAGGGAGGTAAACGGTAGTTAGTTATATGGATTCTATATAAAGGATCTAAGTGATACTTTTTTTTTTTTACTCTGTATAATGATATATCTTCACATTCGGGATTTTCAGTTATCGATCTACACAAATTCAACAGTCCATGTGTGAGAACACTACTTTGTATGCGTAGGTTTCTGTAACTTTGATTTGAGCTGTGCTATAGCTGTGCTACTTGCTTCGTTGATGTGTGTTAATTTTCCCTTTTTTTTTATTGTTCCAGGGTATTCTTATTATTTTACTTTTTTTTTCTTTTTTGCTTTATTTCGTTTTTTCTTTTTTCTTTTTGGTATTTCCCTCCTTTTAGTCATTTTTAATGATTGAGGAGTGTTCTGAGCTTACTGTTTTTGTACTTTGAGAGGAGTGTTCTGAGCTTACTGTTTTTGTACTTTGAGAGGAGTGTTCTGAGCTTACTGTTTTTGTACTTTGAGAGGAGTGTTCTGAGCTTACTGTTTTTGTACTTTGAGAGGAGTGTTCTGAGCTTACTGTTTTTGTACTTTGAGAGGAGTGTTCTGAGCTTACTGTTTTTGTACTTTGAGAGGAGTGTTCTGAGCTTACTGTTTTTGTACTTTGAGAGGAGTGTTCTGAGCTTACTGTTTTTGTACTTTGAGAGGAGTGTTCTGAGCTTACTGTTTTTGTACTTTGAGAGGAGTGTTCTGAGCTTACTGTTTTTGTACTTTGAGAGGAGTGTTCTGAGCTTACTGTTTTTGTACTTTGAGAGGAGTGTTCTGAGCTTACTGTTTTTGTACTTTGTATCTGCTTCTATGCTAGCTGAATGGGTAGCGCAAACTGTGTTAGATTTGATAATTACAACATGGGATATAATTCTCAAGAGTTATGTCCTCTGATTGATGTATTTTCTGTTATGGATTTTGAACCATCGCTACTTTTGTGAGGCACGGCTGCATTTTCCCAGCCATTCTGACACCCTTTAGTTGGTACCTTTCTGTCAGCCAGCATCGCTTGGAAGTGGTATTTTTAGCCAGGCAGGTTTGACCAAAATCCATCTCTGAAGCGCGTCTTGTGCTACAGCAATACTGACAAAGAAGGAATCTGAGTGCGGTTTTCTGTATGTTTTGTGAATTTGTGTAATGATCGAGAATTTTTTCATCACTTTACCTGGATGCATTCAGTGCTGTGAATACTCATTGTTCTGAAGAAGTGATCATTCCTTTGATGCATTACCTTGTCTTTGAGTTTTAGTAGAAATTACTAATGTGATGATTGACTCATATCTCCAGGTGGTTGTTGTTTGTTCAGTATAAAGTGAGATTATTTTCGTAGTAGTGTCGTAAGTATAGTGCAAGTTACAATCTTCACACGTTTTTGTCCATTTTGGCATGGTCAGATTCGTGATCTTCAGTGCTTTAACTTTCTCAAATTTCTAAAAATCGCAGTTCGTTCTCTGTTTTCACTCTTTTCTGGAGGCTTGAATTTGGCTAAAATCGGGTGTTAGCTGTTGCCCGGCCGAAGCACGCCACGGCTGTGGGTGAACTAGGCCATGTGCATGGGCGCGCTGCACTTGTGTGTGTGTGTGTGTGTGTGTGTGTTGTGTGTGTGTGTGTGTGTGGCGCGCGCGTGTGTGTGTGTGTGTGCATGTGTGTATGTGTGTGTGTATGTGTTTGTGCGTGTGTGTGTGTGTGCGTGTCTGTGTGTGTGTGCATGCGTGTGTGTGTGTGTGCGTGTGTGTGTGTGTGTGTGCGTGTCTGTGTGTGTGTGGCGTTGTGTGTGTGTGCGTGTGTGTGTGTGTGGTGTGTGTGTGTGTGTTGTGTGTGTGGTGTGTGTGTGTGTGTATGTGTGTGTGCGTGTGTGTGTGTGTGTGTGTGTGTCGTGTGTGTCGTGTGTGTGTGTGGTGTTGTGTTGTGTGTGTGTGTGTGTGTGTGTTCGCGCAAGGAACGCATCTCTCTCTCTCTCTCTCTCTCTCTCTCTCTCTCTCTCTCTCTCTCTCTCTCTCTCTCTCTCTCTCTCTCTCTCTCCCCTCCCACTATTGCATGCATTGTATGTTGTGTGTGTGTGTGTGTGTGTGTGTGTGTGTGTGTGTGTGTGTGTGTGTGTGTGTGTGTGTGTGTGTGTGTGTGTGTGTGTGTGTGTGCGTGTGTGTGTGACTACTGCGTTCTTTCAAGATTTTTAGAGGGACTGAATGTAGAAAATGATTGAGATCAGCACCAAGTACTGGAACCTAGGTCAATCTGTAGGTCTAACCGAGTACTTCCATGCGCGCCTGTGCTGAAAGGGGTGTGGAGAGAGGAAGGGAAGGGGAAAGGTGCACGCTATTGATAACCAGCAGGGCAGAACCAAAAAGTGCGCCAACTGAAGGGGAAAAGTGCACGCTATTGATAACCAGCAGGGCAGAACAATCTTAGATGTCATTGGGGGGCCAACTAAAGAATCTCGGATTTGTGCGCCGTGGAGGTCTAACTTCTGATTCAGCTTTCAAATTTGCCCCCTCTCTCATATGTTCTGCGCTCTATCTCGCTTTTTAGTAGTTTGTGTTTGTTTCATTTTTTTGTTTGTTTCTTTCTTTCTTTGTAATATTTTACAGACAGGCAATCTATAAATGAATGAATCTCTTGTTCAGAACGCGCCGCAAGTTGTTACAGATTAACATTAATGTGTGTTTTGTTGCTGAAGGGAGTTTCTCCCGCTCTTTCTCTTAGTTGCAAACAAGTTCCACGTTACACGGGACTCCATGAATTGCTGTTTCGTTAATTAACGTTTAGTGTAAACATTTTCGAACTTCAGGGCTCAGTTTTGCTGGCAACCACATTCATAATGCAATGTTAGCGTCCACGGTCTTATTAATGCGATGTTAACGTCCATAGTCTTAATGCGATGTTAGCGTTCACAGTCTTAATGCGATGTTAGCGTCCACGGTCTTAATGTGATGTTAACGTCCACAGTCTTAATGCGATGTTAACGTCCATAGTCTTAATGTAGGATGCTAGTGGTAAGGGCGCGGGAGAAAAAGGGTTAAACTTTAGCCAGTAACAGTTTGAAATATCAATAAATCGAGGGTTAACAACCAGAACCAAGTATCTCGATTGTCTGACAATTTACAGAGAGACGATTTAAGCTGGGTTTTCGGGGACAGGCTATATCTACATTTTGAGATACTGGTTTTTGGTTTTATCGATAACCGATCAACAAGCAATATCATGGCAAAAACAAAGTCCACCAAGTGAACGATCACATCAAAAGCAACAGTTCCGTTAAAAAAAGTGAAAACTGACCAAAAAAGTGAGATATTGGGTTCTGGCTGTCAACCCCCGAAACGAGCTGTTTCGCACGTATACTAGCCTCGAGCTTAACCCAACTAAATACGGGTGTAAACGATGTTTTGAATTGGCAATTTCAAACGTTGATCTTTGTGAAAAATGATGAGATCAGTTCCATGACATGAAATAAGTACCATTCACCCGATCAAATAATGCAAATAATGCGTGACGTATGAGTCAGGAAGAGAATTTTTGAATGTTATATTGAACCGATACTGTTATGCGGTTGTGAGGCGTGGACAGTCAACAAGCAAAGTCAGAACAAGATTGAGGCAGCCGAGATGTGGTTTCT
>JAPXFY010000013.1:8463727-8476227 GCA_030674185.1 Monoplex corrugatus | reverse complement strand
ATCATCATCATCATCATCATCATCATCATCATCAGGTGCCCTGCCGCATGGCGTTGGCGATCATGGACTTCCATCTCTCTCTATCTCTCGTTGCCCCTAGCATCTCGCCCACCCTCCTCGTCCCCAGCCACTCTGCAAGTCCATCCAGCATTTTCTCCTTGGGTCTACCCCGTGTTCTCTTTCCCTCCAGCTTTCCCGTTGTGACCAGGTGTTCCAAATCCCCCTTCCTCATAAAATGGCCTATAAATGTTGCCTGTCTGTTCCTAATCTTCCATATGAGTGATCTACTTGTGTCTGCCTCCATCAAGACTGTTTGTTTTCTTTGCTGTCCATGGAACTCTCAACATTCTTCTTAGAAACCACATCTCGGCTGCCTCAATCTTGCTCTGGCTTTGTTTGTTGACTGTCCAGGCCTGACATCCGTACAACAGTATTGGTTCTATATAACATTCAAGGACTCACTTCCTGGTGTTAATTGATAGGCATTTGTTGGTAAGAATGCCTGTCATCTTCATTAAGTTGATAGTTTCAAAAAAATAAATGAATGAGCGCAGTGTTTCCTACCGTTTTGGACTTTTCCAGGGTTAGTTTTATCAGAGAGCCTTGAAGTCTCTCGAATATGAAACGATGTAAATGCCCATCTTCAGTTCCACGTAGAATTGTGTCTTCATTTTAATGTAAGCTGAATGAAGAGAGACAATAAAGAATTCAGACAACAGATCTATCACTCTGTGGACACTCTAGGCAGAAGGCTTGTCACACCCTGAAAAGGAAATGCCCATTTTCTCTTTAACTAAAATCAAAATTGTTCCTCTTATTTTGATCAAATATGTTTTATGGGCTGCTGGTACACACGGAAGAGCCAGGTTATGGTTGCTTATGTTAAATTGTTAGTTGACATGGTTTGACTTTTGGCTTCAGTGTGTCGAAGCTTTAGTATATTGCCAGACAGACTTACAGACAGACAAACAGACAGACAGACAGACAGACAGACCGAGAGATCGAGAGACTGAGAGACCGAGAGAGAGAGAGAGAGAGAGAGAGAGAGAGAGAGACAGAGAGAGAGACAGAGACAGAGACAGAGACAGAGACACAGACAGAGACAGAGACAGAGACAAACAGACAGACAGACAGAGAGACAGATAGACAGACAGGCAGACAGAAAGGCAGTAGGGCAGACAAAGACAAAGAGACAGAAAGATAGAACAATAGCACAAAAGCGACACATCAGACACACACAGAAACCCATCTGAATGAATCCATCTTGCCATTATATCTTTTTTTGTTTAGTTTGTTTTGTTTGGAAAAGGGAAACAAAGATATGAAAATGCAGAAAGAATAAACAGAAGGACAAATAAGATCGAGGTTCTTAAATCGATGTGCCTCAGAAAAAAGGTTTGCCACTAAAAAGCATCCATTGACCATGGCTCACTCAAAGCAACAGGTCACCTAACACACACAAAAACAAATTGACCATGTTTCATAATATCCGTTGTTCAATTATAGGCCTACCTCATGGCCATGCGCAGTTTCTCCCTATCAAAGGCTAGTTCTCTGTTGAAAGAGTTCGTTCCACGTTGGTGCATGAAGACTGTGATCACCAAAAATTGCTCCGAAACGATCAGTCTTTTAAATAGCTGTGTTTGTTAAAAGTTTGTTTGGACAGCACAGAGACAAAACTGAAACACCTCGAGCAAAACTGTATGGTAAGTGTGGCATTAACATGGCCGATGCACTCTAAGAACAATAGATGATGACTGGGCTGTGTTGCTTTTCTCTGTTGTTGTCATTTTCGTTTTTTTAAGTGCTTGTGTGTGTGTGTGTGTGTATGTGTGTGTGTGTGTGTGTGTGTGTGTGTGTGTGTGTGTGTGTGTGTGTGTGTTGTTGTGTTGTGTGTGTGTGTGTGTGTGTGTGTGTGTGTGTGTGAGTGTGTGTGTGTGTAGATACATGTATATGTAATATATATATATATATATATATATATATATATATATATATATATATATATTATATATATATATATATACAACAATGGCATTTTTCCTTGTTATTACTACGGGCTTTTTGTGTCTTTGTCGTAGCAAGTCAGATCGAATCGCTTAGTGCCCATTGCTATATGTGTATTCAAAGGGAATAAAGAGCGAAAATGGAAGCGAAATGGATGGTTTAAAAGGATGGCCCTGGCTGTGTAGGATGTATCGATGAACTATGTGTTCACAGGAAAAGAAAAGAGCAAAAATGGCAGTGGAATGACCCTGATTGTTCCCCTTAAAAGCAGATAAACAAAAAGAGGAAGAATGTGGGTATTAAATGTTTTACATACTCCAATAGCATATCATCATCATCGTCGTCATCAGGTGCTTTCCCTCATGGTGTTGGCGATTATGGATTTCCATCTGTCTCTATCTCTCGTTGCCTCAAACATCTCTTCCATCTTCTCTGTCTTCAGCCACTCTGCAAGTCCGTCTAGTATCTTCTCCTTGGGTCTACCCGGTGCTCTCCTTCCCTCCAGCTTTCCCGTTGTGACCAGGTGTTCCAATTCCCCTTTCCTCATAAAATGGCCTATGAATGTTGCCTGCCTTTTCTTAATCTTCCTTATGAATGATCTACTTGTGTCTGCCTCCATCAAGATTGTCTCATTTGTTTTCTTTGCTGTCCATGGGACTCTCAATATGCTTCTTAGAAACCACATCTCGGCTGCCTCAATCTTGTTCTGGCTTTGTTTGTTGACCGTCCACGCCTCGCAACCGTACAACAGTATTGGTTCTATATAACATTCAACAACTCTCTTCCTGATGTTAATTGATAGGCATTTGTTGGTAAGAATGCTTTTCATCTTCTTGAATGCTGTTTTGGCTTGGCCGATTCTGCCGGCCATCTCTGATGTGCATCTGCCGTCTGATGAAATGAGACCGATCATAGCATATAGAGAGAATAAAGGCCACAGTCCATCGATCACATCACCACAAAGGATTGTTCAAATAGTTCACCTCATACAAAAATCAAACTGGTCATCGCTCAGTAGTGTATGTAGTCCTTCACCCCTTCAGAACGGTACGATGCAGTCAGTCATTTGTTTGATATAGTCTAAAAGCTGTTGCTCTACGATGGCCTTTCTTGGTTGAGATCAAAACGAATTTCAAAGAGACCAAAAAGGCGCGCAGAGAACATTGTCCACCACGTTCATTTTGTTGATGGTGGTGGTGGTGGTGGTGGTGGTTATGGTGGTGGTGATGGTGGTAATGATGATGATGATAGTGGTGATAGTGTGATGCTGATGTTGGTGGTAGTGGTGGTGGTGGTAATGGTGGTAGTGATGATGATGATAGTGGTGATGGTGGTGATGCTGATGTTGGTAGTAGTGGTGATGATGATGATGGTGGTGGTGGTGGTGGTGATGTGGTGGTGGTGGTGGTGGTGGTGATTGTGGTGATGATGGTGGTGGTGGTGTTTTTTGTTTGTTTGTTTGTTTTTTAATTATTGTTTGTTTTTTGTGTTGTGTTTTAGACAGATTCAAAATGAAAGGAAATCACATGTATCAACATTTTGTCAGTACGTTTTTCCTGGAAAATTATGATTCCATTGAAGTTCAGAAGTTTTATGAAATCGCCAGTCACTGTTTTCACAACTTCTTGGTTTGATATGGTTGTAATTGGATTGCTTTGTGAGACTGAGCGGTCACAGCCATGCTGTCAGTGGTGTGTTTCACGCATTAACTCTATTGTGACTGCACTTGCCACAGCTGAGCTCTCCTGCTGGCCTAGGGCTGCCACAGTGAAATCACTGAGAACCGGGTGCAAGTGAACATATCCATCGATTTTAGACAACGAAACCGGCAAAACGTAGCTGGAGCGTTCAACGGAAGTTCCCTCCACAAGGAAAGCAACTGCCAACTACTAAATCATTAGCATAACAAAAATAGAGGGAGTTATATACCTTAGTCCGTCGGTTACTATGATTGAAGTAGCCCGTCCTCAGTGAGAGCTCAGATGTTACTTCGATCGAAGTAGCCCGTCGTCAAAGAGTTAGGGATCTGTTCACTGTTTATTTGTTTAATACGTTACCAAAGTTTTGTGCCATTCTTTAAATGAAAGGACTCAAATTACATTAGTGCAGTCACAATTTGAGCACAGACAGTTTGTGTAAAAAAACAAAAATAGGTACGTATCTTCTCTTGGATTTTTAGAAATCAAAACAGGAACACATCAATGTTAATTATATGGATGTTGTGTAATTTAGACACTTGATATATGTGACCTCCCACCACGAAATCAGTCTTAACTCGCAGTCAGTCGAACAGCACTAGGAGCTGAAAAGGTGGCTGAGGGTCTATCTGGGGTGTTTTGACTTTTTCTCAAAATTGATTTCTGTAGACTATAATCTATCCCCACATTTTTTTTTTTCTTGAAAAAATGTTATTAATCAATTTGAAAAGGTACTTTAATGCACTGATCGCAGCAGAAAGAACGCAATTTCCTACCAAAAGTACCTATTTTTGTCTCTTATTATAAACCGTAACCTGTGCAGTACCCGCACATGGTAGAAAGAAACTCTAGGGAGAGCTAGACAACAGAAGGTCTTCAGAGAAGTAACCCCCTTTAGACAAGTGTTTCGGCCCTGAATTCCTTACACTCTCGGGGGGCCAGGCCACATCCAGGTCATGACTCCTGGATGCCCTTCTGCTGTTGTCTTTTTTTTTTTTTTTTTTTTTTTTTCCCACGCCGGGGATCGAACCTGGGCGATTCTGCGCTTCAGAACTGCGGTACGCGGTTTTACCAATGTGCTAACGGGGCACACATCATCTGTAGGGAATTTAATCCTTATGAAGTTCACTTTTTTGGTTCCTCCTTGCCCAGATCCAGCTTGAGCTCCTTTCTGCTGCCTCTGCCATCGCTTTAAGGGCTCTAGTCCTCTTCTTCCCAGAAATGGCGAGTTGTTTCATGAGATCATAAGCGGAGGTGCCCACAAACCCTCTTGCCCCGACCTCTATGGCGAAGATTTTGACCCGCAGACCTGCTTTCTTCAGGGTGCTGGCAAGACCGGCGTATTTTTCGGTCTTGTAGATATGTGCTTCTTCCATTCTGCTTTCGTATGGCACAGTGAGTTCTATCAGAATCACTTGTTTCGAGGAGTCAGAGTGGAGAGCGATGTCTGGTCTCATGCCTGTCTTGCTGATGACATCTGGGTAATTTCTCCACTCTGGGAGGTCTGCTGTACACTCCCAGTCGACTGCTCCATCCAGAAGACCCTTTGGCAATGTGCTGGTTGTCATAGCCCTTTCGGGCCAGACCTGTTTCCCTCCTGCTTTGTAGAACGTCATAGCAATTGGTGCGTTTGGGGTCATGGTTTTTTCGCTAACCACATCTGTGATCACTTTCAGAACTTGGTTGTGCCTCCATGTATACCTTCCTTGGGCTAGCGCTACTTTGCAAGAGCTTAGGACATGTTCCACTGTTTGTTTCTTCTGACAGAGCGGACATGCTGGGTCGTCTGCTTTCCCCCATTTCACTAAGTTTGCATTCGAGGGGAGCAGGTCATATACAGATCTGAGGAGGAAGCTTATCCTTAGAGGAGCCATGTGCCACATATCGTTCCAGCTGAGACTTCTTTGGAGTGCACTGTCCCATGTTGTCCATTGCCCCTGTTGACCTTGCTGGACTGCCTTCTGCACTCTTTTGACATCTTCTTCTTCCTTCAACTCCTGTATGATCATGTCTCTTTTTTCCTTCCCTTTGGCTTTGGACCACCACTGCATTTTTGTTGCTCCCAGTCCCTGTCTGTTGGTTTGCGTGTGTCCAATTATTTCTTTGATGCTGAGGTTTCTCTTGGCATTGTTTACAGCCTCTTGGACTTTCCACTTTCTGCCAGTTCTCAGCTTTGGATGAACTGCTCTCACGATATTGTCCTCCGATTCCTCCAGCATGCTCAACAGTCTTGCTTTTCCAACTTTGTATTCCTCCACTATGGATTTCAGAGGTAGCTTCAGCATTGCTTGACGACAGTAGAATGCAACATCAGTGAGACCAGGTGGGACACCGAGCCATTTTCTTGTGTATTTGTTGATTTTGGCTTCCATTGCTTCGACTGTGCTGGTGCAAATGTCATAGATTAGCAGTGGCCACAGCAGCTTTGGTATCAGCATGAACTGTAGACACCAGACTTTGTATTTGCCTGGCAGTCCGCAGTTATCTATTTTCTTCAGGCCTTCTTCTGCTGTTTGCTTGGTTTCACATCCCCTTTGTGTGTCTTTCAGGGAGTCATCATACCATCTTCCGAGACTTTTTACTGGCTCTTCTGTGACAGTGGGGATGGCTTGGTTGGCTACCATGAATTTGACTGAATCTGCCACTTTTCCTTTTCGCAGTGAGAGACTTCGGGATTTCTTAGGTTTGAACCTCATTCTTGAAGAGGCCACCAGCTCATCCAGCTGCTTTATGATTTGGTGTGTCTCTTCCTCATCCGTGGACAAGACTGTTGTGTCATCCATGAAAGCTTTCAGAGGAGGCATCTGGTATCCATCTCCCAGATTCACTGGACCTGAACTCTTCATTGCAGCTTTCAAGATGACTTCCATTGCCAACACGAACAGTATGGGAGAGATTGCACAGCCCATTGCAATGCCCACCTCTAGGTCTATCCAGTCCGTGGTGTATTCTTTGGTAGAGAACCGCATTGAGAACCCTTGGAAATACTTCCTCAGCATTGTTCGGATGTTTTCTGGGATGTGATACATTTCAAGAGCCAGCTGGATCATATCGTGTGGAACTGATCCATATGCATTCGCCAGATCAAGCCAAACTACGTCAATGTCTCTCTTCTCTGTTCTTGCTTTTTGGATGGCATCCCAAATCAACGTGGCATGTTCCAAGCATCCAGGCATTCCTGGTATGCCTCCCTTTTGGACTGACATATCCAGATACTTGTTTTCAGTCAGGTATTTTGTCAATCTTGCTGCCATAACAGAGAAGAAGATTTTCCCCTCGACGTTCAGAAGTGATATTGGCCTGAACTGATTGATGCTGCTGGAGTTCTGCTCCTTCGGAATGTACACTCCTTCAGCTCTCATCCATTGGTCGCTGATCTTCTGGTTCCTCCATGCTGATCGAATCATCTTGTGGAGCCACTCGAGCACTTTTGGGCATTTCTTGTAGAGCAGGTATGGTATTCCGTTTGGTCCAGGTGCTGACTTGGCTCTGGCTTTCTTTACTACGTTCTTCACTTCATCCAGTGTTGGTGGTTTGTTATTGAATTTTCCTTCTGGCGCTGCAGGCCAAACCAGATTTTGGATTTCAAGTGGTGCCTCGCGCTGAGAATCGGAATATGTTTCCCTGAGATGCTGCTCTAGGGTTTCCTTGCCCACTGTGAGAGTCCCTGATTTGGGTTGTTCAAACAGCTTTCTTGCAAAGTCAAAGGGATCTTTGAAGAAACGATCTTGAGTCTTCTTCTTTTTGCTCTTTCTTCGCCTTGCTGATTCCACTTTGCTGAGAGCATTGTGTTTGGCCTTCAGATCTTTCCAGAGTTCCAGGAGCCCTTGCTTCTCGAATTCTGAGGCAGTTTTCATTCGCTTTTTAAGCTTCCTTTTCTCCCTCCGGATGCTCTCCATCTGTTGCTGTCTTCTGGATTTCTGGGGAGGCGTTTTTGTCTTTGGCTGCTTCACTCCATAAGTGTCCCTGCAGATAGAGTATATGATGTCTCCGTATGTGTCAAGTTTGTGTTCCAGCGTACTGTTCCCTATTAGAGCATTCAGCTTAAGGACAAGTTCCTCATCTAATTTCTCCCATTGTTCTTTTGCACCGGCAGGCGGCAAATTGAGTTTTCCACGTTTGGCGTTAAGAGCTTGTGCAAAATCCGCATCAGAACCGTCAGCGTGGATGTCCTTGGCACTATGGTTTAATTCCTGGCCTTGGTCATCCAACGTCTCACCTGCTATCGCAGTGCGCTGCTGCTGGTTCGTATGTGTCTTCAAACAGCCCATTTTTGTCCTGTGGATCTTCATGCCGCGTTTGGTGGTGAATCTCCTTCCACACGCACACGGAAATTCCAACTGGTCATTAATAATATACTGACGGAAAGCTCTTTGGTGCAGCTTTTAGATAATGACAGCGAAAATCAGAAACAAACTGGGTCAAAGCCACCAAATAAATAAATTTAAGGAAAATGTCTAGTACAGCACACAAAAACTTTAGAGGCCGTTTTCTCAAAATGGCCGTCATACAACTTAATGATTTTAAACATACATAACGTATACATTTTTTGAGTATAAGCTTTATCCAAGTACCAAAATAATCAGCAGAATGTACACTTTCCAGTGATATGTATATCTCAAAATGCCCAAAATGCTAGTTAAGACTTATTTCGTGGTGGGAGGTCACATTTTTGTAATATTAACCAGTCTTTTCTTTTCATTGAGTCATCGAATTTGGGAGGTTTCACAACGATTCCTTGTAATTGTTATTGGGAATTAGTGGGACTATTTCAAGAGGAATTCACCGCGCTCGGACAGCTCGACATGCTTTCCACCTAAATCCACCAATATTTATCTGACATATTTCCTGAGCCTGCACAGAATCCTGTGCATTGGCAATGTTTTGAAACGGGAAAAGAAGAGAAGGGATCTATCAAACACTAAGCTGGCACCACCAGAACGATGGAAACATTAAGATGGGCGTTGAACAGGTCAGTTTTTAATGTTGCGTGCTGGGATTGAATCCAAGATATCATATCTTGAGTTGTGTTTATATGAAGCTGAAGCAACGCAGTATTTCTAGGATTAACAATCTACACTTTCGTTATTCTGAAATAATGAAACAAAATTGAGCAGTAATGACCATTGGTTTGAAAAGAAAAAGGGGGAATATGAATGGGGAAAAGGGTACCTTTAATAACGGTTTTAAATAAAATATCGATGTCTGTGCATGGCTAGTTTCCTGTGCACCTTTATTGGCATACACTGTGCCCTGGTTTTGACAAGAACAGAAAAAAAGGGTGAGAGCAGTCGCCATGATGTAAAGATTAACGCAGCAAATTGCAGAATGAAAGGTTGTGGGTTCGAATCACTTTAGTCCCTCCAAAAATCATTGTGGGATTGTTCAGCTCCAAACAGCTCCTACCCAGATCTGGGCGTGCTATGGGCTCATTGGGAAGACTGGAACCACACAGTCGAAGCTTATCCACTTGAGGGATGCGTCAATGAGCCCAATGATAAAATCTGACCAGCATCACAGATGTATGTAATTCTCGGGCCTGGTTGATGCGAGAATATTTCGTGGTAGTAAGCATAGAGCACAGCCCAGTCTCGCAGTCTCAATCCTAGATAGAATTCCAATGCATTATGATTATCATTCTCATCACTATCAGTATCATGGCATGTGAAATCCGTGCCAACTTTAGTGGCCATTAAAATGGCACAGAAGGATATCTTCCTAAAAGCGATAATCTTTAAACAAAAAAGACAGAAAAAAGTGAGAATGGATTGGAAATGGGTGGCACATGAACATACAACTTTACTCCTTTTTTTTTCTGCAATCACTTCCTCTATTCTGTCCAACTCTCCATTGAACAACTTTTATGATCATTTTTATTTTATTTGGCAGCTTTGTCAAGATGTAGTGTAATGGTATTGATTATTTTCAAAATGCTGTTTTTGATGACAGCAAGCCAACAGTCACATGCTTAATATGGAGGAAACAGCGTTGTCCATCCAAAACCTTTCTCTGCTTGCACTAGTATCAAACTCCAGACTCTTTCATTGCACTTTTGTGGACTTATTCATCGCGGTTATGGAGGCAGACGAAAGAGCCAAAACCAACTGTGGGCGTTATGCTATAATATTCCATGATCTCAGTGTTGGCTTTGTTTTGTGTGTATGTGTGTATGTGTGTATGTGTGTGTGTGTGTGTGTGTGTGTGTGTGTGTGTGTGTGTGTGTGTGTGTGTGTGTGTGTGTAAGACACAGAAAGACAGACAGACAGACAGACAGAGTGAGTTAGTGAGAGAGCCAGAGAGGGGCACAAAGAGACAGAGACAGACAGAGAGAGAGAGACGCACTCACATGGAGAGAAAGAGAGAGAGACAGACAGACAGACAGACAGAGACAGAGACAGAGACAGAGACAGAGACAGACAGACAGACAGACAGAGAGACACAGACAGACAAACAGAGACAGGGACAGAGACCCAGAGAGAGAGAGAGAGAGAGAGAGAGAGAGAGAGAGACAGAGACAGAGACAGAGACAGAGACAGAGACAGGCAGACAGACAGACAGACAGAGACAGACAGACAGACAGACACACGCAGACAGACACACAGCACACAAATACATAAATACACAGGCACACTGACACACAATCAGAAAAAAAAAAACCACTACACTCAGACAACCATAATGCTTGACCCACAACACCTCTTTACTTTGTTTCGCTCGGCAAAAACAATCAACGTAACGTAAATTGCAGAGAAAAGCCCTGGAAAACGAAATAGGACCAAGGCTCATACACTAAAGTGTCCCTGACAAATGATTGCCAGGCATAAAATAAATGAACCACGGTTCACGACTTTCGTCCTTTGTTCCAGACAATAGTTTTTTCCCACACCGAAACAGACAGACCGTGGTTCATTATTCCCGTTGTTCAGTAACCTCAAGGCTATGCAATCACGCGCTATTTATATTTAATCAGACAAATATTTCCACACCATTTCACGCGGTCTCTGATGTAAAATTAACCTTTTCCAAACTGAAAGGACGACCGACTAGAAGGTTGTCGGTTCGAATTCCTATCAATCCTTTCAAAAATCATTGTGGAGATTGTCAGCTCCAAACCGACTAATATCCAGATTGAGCTTGCTGTGGGATCATTGGGAAGACGAACAACACTGTCGAATCTCATGCACTTCATGGCTGCATCACTGAGGATGTTGCTAAAAGCTTCTGACTAGTACCGCAAGTGTCTGTATTCTTTGGGCTTGGTTGACGCCAAGATATAAGCGTGGAGTACAACAGATTTAGGCAGCCGAGATGTGGTTTCTAAGAAGAATGTTGAGAGTTCCATGGACAGCAAAGAAAACAAACGAGACAGTCTTGATGGAGGCAGACACACGTAGATCACTTATAAGGAAGATTAGGAAAAGATAGGCAACATTTATAGCCCATGTTATGAGGAAGTGTGATTTGGAGCACCTGGTCAAGCTGGAGGGAAAGAAAGCACCGGGTAGACCCAGGGAGAAAATGCTGGACGGACTTGCAGAGTGGCTGGGGACGAGGAGGGTGAGGGAGATGCTAGGGGCGACGAGAGATAGAGACATATGGAAGTCCATGATCGCCAATGCCATGCGGTAGGGCACCTGATGATGATGATGATGATGATGATGATGATGATGATGATGATGATGATGATGATGATGATGATGATGATGATGATGATGATGATGAGAGTACAACCCTGTCACGCAATTTCACTCCTATAAGGAATTTTAATAGTATGACGACTATCATTTTCATCGTCATCACCACTATCGCATTGTAAAATGTGTGCCAGCTTCTGTGACCAATAACATCGCATACCAAATAGGACCCCTCAAAAACAATCTTCGAAATTAGAGTTTCATCAAAAAGCAGTTTTTATTAACAACTTTTATACATAACTTTGTTTTGTTTCGCTGTGGCTTTTGTTTTGCTTTGTTTTGTTTTTGTTTGTTTTTTGTTCTGTTCTGTTCTGTTCTGTTCTGTTCTGTTCTGTTTTGTTTCGCTTCGCTTCGTTTCGTTTCGTTTCGTTTCGTTTTGTTTCGTTTCGTTTTGTTTCGTTTCGTTTTGTTTCGTTTGTTTCTTTTGTTTTGCTTTGTTTCCCTTTGGTTTTTGTTTGTTTGTCTGTTTGTTTTTTCAACTAAAACGAAGAACGAGGGGTACAAACAATATGGAGGACAACTGTGGTTTTACTGTGGTATACAGAAAGTTGAAAAATTGCGTGAATGAAGAACATCAACTCATTTTCTTTGTGTTAAGGTCAGATTGAGATAATGGACTGAGTTATGGCGTTCTTCGTTGTGTTATGTGATGGTGGCGTGTCAGAGCTAACCAAACCAGTTAGCATCCATTGATGTCTTTGGTGATGAAATGAAAGAGGACAACAATAGAAAGAGGTTGAATTGGATTCCAGAATGGTTCCTACAACATTCTGTGCGTCCAGTTTGCTCTGATCTTCAATCAAGCAACAATTGAAAGACAACTTTCATGTTTAAAAGCTGTCTTTTATAATAACGTTTTTATGAGTTTCTTTGTTTCGTTGGTTTGTTGGTTTTCATGAGGGCGATTTCTTGTTTTTTTGCTGATGACCATGACTTCAGTCATCTTGCTATTTAGCTCCGGTCCTTTATTTCTGCTTTCTATATCTGATATGTTCACGAGATTATGTATATATATATATATATATATATATATATATATATATATATATATATATATATATATATATTCATATTCTGCATTTGAAACGGTAGCGTCTGAGTA
>JAPXFY010000013.1:8451227-8456227 GCA_030674185.1 Monoplex corrugatus | reverse complement strand
GTAAACGCTTGAAAAAGGCCGAACATTCACGCTGTCTCGTTATATTTAATGCTTTTATTTCTATTTTGTGTGGTTTTTTGTTGTTGTTGTTATTTTTTTGGCTAACATTTTCTCTAAGTCTGGCAGTCACTTTGATTCAGACTTACAGTTTTTTTCTGTTTTGTTTTAGTTTGTTTGTTTGTTTGTTTGTTTGTTTGTTTTCTTTTCTGTAACAACTGCACAGAAAACATGAAGCTTCATTTATGTTCACTGAGGAAATTTGACAGTTCATGAGGCGTATGAGAAATAGTCAGTTGCCTTTTCCAGAAACGTATTTTTCAGATAACTTTACTTAGTTAGTTTGACTTTGTGATTGAAGCAATGTAATGTTAACAATTATAATGTTGTCGTCATGTGCATTTGGTTTTTATATACGCAGTTTCAAAAGAAAAGCATCTTAACTGTGTGATGTGAAAAGCACAACATAGTAAGATGGGGAATGGACCAAGGCAAGAACTATTGATGGAAAAAGCATGACAGAATAAATTGGGGATTGGATTTAGACAAGAATTATTATATCATGTGGAAAGCAAGACAGAGTAAGATGTAGTAGAATGGATTACGGCAAGAATTATTATGTAATGTGGAAAGCAAGACAAAGCAAGATGGACAATGGCTTAGGGGAAAAAATAATATACCATGTGAAAAGCAAGACAGAGTGAGATGGAAAATAGATTAGGACGATAATTATTATGTAATGTGAAAGCAAAACAGAGTAAGGTGGATAATTATACAGGGGGGTGCAAAAGTAGATATACAGTTATGAAAAAAGAAAACACGTACAATACTCATTGCATTTATTATACAAACAAATGAATATTGCATATACATGTAATAACAAGCACAGCCTTAATCCCTCAGATACTCCAACTGCTTGCTGTCAGTATTCACACACTCCTCTAATCGAGAGCGGAATTAAGCATTATAATAATGATGTGATACTTATTGTATGCCTACTTTTGCACCCCCCTGTATACTGTGAAAAATGTGACAAAGTAAAATTGAAAATGAGTTAGGACAAGAATTGTGATATAATATGAAAAGCACTACAGAGTAATACAGAGAGTGGATTAGGGAAAGAAGTATTATATACTGTGAAAAGTAGGACAGAATAAGACACAGGGTGAATTAAGGTAAGAATCTTTAATTTGAAAAGCATAATAGAGTAAAACGTGGAATGGATTAGGCAACATTGTGTGATGCGAAAACCACAACAGTGTAAGGTGGAGAATAGATACAAGTAAGACTCATTTATCATATCAAAGGTATAACCGAGTAAAATGGAGAGTGGATTAGGGCAAGAATCATTGTATAATGTGAAAAGCACGAAAAGTAAGATGGAAAATGGATTAGGGCAAGACGCACGACAAAGTAAGATGGAAAATGGATTAGGGCAAGAATCATTGTATAATGTGAAAGGCACGAAAAGTAAGATGGAATATGGATCAGGACAAGAATCATTTACCAAACGAGCACGACTGGTAGTCGACAAACAAACAAGTGTAGAACATTTTAGTATCAGCTGAATGACCTCTAAACCTTTCACCGGCTGCACATTTAAAATGCAAATTACGAACACCAAATATATTTGAACATACGAAAGCAGAAGTATATATCAATCAAAAACAGTTCATTATGTATGCGTACGAGCTGGATTGTATCATAGACATAAAACGTACCGGTCTGAATGCTTAGAAAAAAAAGAAAGAATTAAGAGCATATACCTATTTATGTTCATAGAACATGCAGTAACGCCTGTCATCTGTCATTTGTCTGTTTTCTTGTTGTTGTTGTTGTTGTTGTTGTTGTTGTTTTTACTTGGCTGTTTGTTTGTTTGTTGTTCGTTTGTTTGCTTGTTTGGTTATTTACTTGTTTCTTCTTTGTCTGTTTGTTTATTTGTTTTTTTGTTTGCTCGCTTGTCTCTTTGTTTGTTTGTTCGTTCGTTTTTTGTTGTTGTTGTTGTTGTTTTTTATTGTATCTTTTCCAAGCGTTCCACATATTATTTCAAGCTGAAATTGAGTACCCACTGTAAAAAAAAAAAATCGAAAACGAACACTGGCCCCAACATTCTCGCCGATCCATATCAGCATGCACACAATTCATTTCATTTGGGTTTTATACACATATTTCACCAGCTCAGCCCACGTGCAGGCTAATCCACTCTCAACAAATAGCGGCTGTGAAAGCTATTGACCGACTCTCGCTGCTGCTGTTGTTCTCTTGTTACTGCCAGAATCGTAATCACAAATCACGATCGGGAAACATCAGTTTTGTTTGGCTTGTTGCAGGCCATATCCCACTGTGACTGATAACGTGTTCACATGAAAGAACAGCAGGATTACAAAAATGGAATGATAATCCATCCCTGATAACACAATGGATATATTTCAATCTGGCTGAAACCGCGTTTACATGATAAAACAATAAAATTGCGAAATGGAACTGCAATCCGTCCATGATAACTTCACCACTTCCACCCTATACTTTCACCTGATCACTCATCATCATCATCATGTGCCCTGCCGCATGGCATTGGCGATCATTGCCCGCCATATGCATCTATCCCTTGTTGCCGCAAGCACATCTTCCACCCTCTCTGTCTTCAGCCATCCCTGCAAGTCCGTTCAATATTTTCTCCCTGGGTCTACCTGGTGTTTTCTTTCCTCCAGCTTTCCTGATAAATCATGGCCAGCTAAAGCGCGGAGAGAGTACATTAAAGATCTTTTTGACGATGACTGAAACGAAGAACACATTATAAGAAAGAACGTTGAAGGACCACCCATAATGAAAGATGGAGTTAGAGCAGCACTGAAAAAGATGAAAACCAGGAAAAGCCCCAGGACCAGACAGTAGTACTACATATATGAGGAATTCGGTATTAAAAAACTAACAGTCTTCCTAAATAAAATTTATGAATATGACATCGGAAAAATCCCCAAAGACAATTATGTCAAAACCAATTTTCATTGCACTTCCAAACAAGAACAGGGGATATAGAATGCGAAGCCTATTGCACAGATAATTTGATGAGTCATGTAACAAAAATCCTATTAAGAATAATCATGATGAAGACAAGGAATGGAATGAAAAGAGAAATAGTAGAAGAACAGTGTGGATTTGTGGAAGGGAAAGGAACTATCAAAGCCATATCATAGAGCAGTCAATCGAGATGAATAAGGATTTATATTTATGATTTGTTGATCGGGTAAAACATGAAGAATTGACCAACCAGTTAGAAAGATAAAACAATAAGACTGCAAAATGGAATTGCAGTCCACCCATGGTAACGCCACTGCTTCCATCCCCTACCATCACCGTCCACAGTATGCTGTGTCTGGCTTTTTCTGAAATACAGACGACATGTTGCGTTGTGTTTGCGAAAATGAAGAAGTGGCAGCACTTTGTTGTCCCAGTTTGGCATTACTTTAAAAGTGTCTAGGAGAATTGTTCAAATACTATGACGATGGATGATGGTCACCATCATCATCATGTGCCCTGCCGCATGGCGTTTGCGATCATGGCCCTCCATATGAATCTATCCCTTGTAGCTGTAAGTACATATTCTACTCTCTCTGTCCTCAGCCGTCCTGCAAGTCCGTCCACTATTTTCTCCCTGTATCTACATGGTGTTCTCTTTCCCTCCAGCTTTCCTGATAAATCCTGACCAGCATAAGCATGGGGAGAGTACATTAAGGACCTTTTTTAACGATGACAGAAACGACGAACACGTTATAAGAAAGAACATTGGAGGACCACCCATAATGAAAGATAGAGTTAGAGCAGCATTGAAAAAGATGAAACCAGGAAAAGTTCCAGGACTAGACAATATTACTATAGAGATGATTGAATCCTTGGAGGAATTTGGTATTGAAAAAATTGCAGTACTCCTAAATGAAATTTATGACACCGGAAAAATCCCAAAGCTATGTCAAAATCAATTTTCATTGCGCTTCCAAACTAAACAGGGGCTATAGAATGCGAACTCCATCGTACGGTAAGACATGTAACAAAACCCTTTTTAAGAATAATTATGTTGAAGACAAGGAATAGAATCAAATGAGAAATAGAAGAGCCGTGTACATTTGTGGAAGAGAAAGGAATTGTCGATGCCATATATATCATAAGATCTATCATAGAGAGGTCAATCGAGTTGAACAAGGATTTATGTTTATGCTTTGTTGATTAAACTAAGGCTTTCGATAAGTTAAAACATGAAGAATTGATCAACAAACTAGAAAAATAAAATAATAAGACAGCAAAATGGACTTAAAATCCACACTTGATAACATATCAATACTTCTACCCTGTACCATCACCTGATCATTACCGTCCGCGATATGCTGTGTCTCGCTATTTGTCAAATACAGATGACATGTTGCGTCCTGTCTGTGAAAGAAAGAAGTGGCAGCACTATGTTGTCCCTTCTCTGCATCATTTCAAAGAGTCTAGGATGATTTTTCAAATACTATGACTACGGGTGACGGCGGGAATGATAACCATGATGCTATAGAACGTTTTATTTCTGGATTGAGACTGCACGACAAGGCTGCTCTCTATACTTTTTTCATAACATGTTCTGTTTTTTACCAGGCCCGAGTGTTAACATATTCTGGCTTTAACCAGGCCCGAGAGATAAACACCTGCGGTGTTGGTCACACAATTTTAACAACGCCCTCAATAACCCGTCTGTGAAATAGAGGAAACTGGACTGTGTGTGGCCACAGTTTTTCCATGTTGGACTTAGGGGTTTGTTCAAGAGGAATTCATGGAATTCAGACCATTCCATATACGCTCCACCCTCATTTGCCAACACTGATCGGGCAGACTCCTTCAACCCGCACAAAACCCTATGCGCTGGCAAGATCTTGAAAAGGGAAAGCAGGGACAAGAGACCTATGAAACACTAAGCTGATACCATCACACTGATGGAAATGTTAACCCTTTCACTCCCGCACCCTATC